>VZTX01006384.1:465108-677754 GCA_013400915.1 Pardalotus punctatus | reverse complement strand
CAAAAAAAAAAAAAAAAAATTAAAAAGGCAACAAAAAAAACCAACCCCACAACAAAAGGACAGATGTGTCAGCAGACCTAAGGATGAGGGCAGCATCCAAGGAGGTCCTCTGCTTTTTAAGGCCTCAGCTGAACCCAAGCACAATGAAGGTAATTTTGAAGTGCTCTAAATAGACTTCTACCCCTCAGCCTGTACTGTGGTCTGGGGAGTGAAGGAAGTGTAAGTTTATCCCAGACACATCCAAATTCTTGTGGCCCAGGATCTGCGCAGATATGAGAGCACCATTAGAAGAAATCAGAGAAAACCAACACCCAAACATATTTCAACACCTGGCACCAAACACAGACAACAGCAGCCCTGGTGTGCTGACAAAACAAGAAAAAATTTTTCATGCATCGTGTTACAACTGCTTGTTCTCTTCAGCAGACACCATCCCTGTGTTTCCACACGAGGTGGGAAGTATGCCTCACCTGCTGCAGAGCCACAGCAGAGATGAATTGAAAGAAAAAGATCAGATTTTTGGGTTTGGTGGGGTTTTTTAAACACAGATTCAGCTGTAAGTTAGAAATGTAAAAAGAAAGTAACAAAGACAAGAGGATCACAAACTAACAACTGAGATCCCAATTCTTCAACTTAATTCTGAAGGAAGTAGGAAATGGAGGTACAACAATGCATCTTTTCTTGTAATGAAACATGCTGCATTTTTTCTGGACACCACAACTACAGTTCAATATCACCACTACTGACCTGTGTCTGTTCTTAGCGAACCTAGTACACCTGAAGGGCTGCAATGGGCATGTGGTAGTCAGGAAACACAGAATCACTGGAGAAACTAAGAAGACTTGGTTAAAGTGTACACAGAAGAGCATTATAATGCCATTATGCTGAACAGAGTCAAACAAAACTCTACAATATATTAGATGTGTAACAATGTTTATGGGGAAATTCAAAGAAGAGTTGAGACCCTTGTGCTACGTCCAACTTCTAGAAGAATACAGGACAAATAACTCAGATAACATCTTTTGGGCTGTAAAACAGCAATGGACATTCTCAAGTTTAAATGCATGTACAACTGCAAACAAGTGCACCATATCTGAAAGAAATAATTTTAGTATCTACTTAGTATCATCTTTTTTAGATTTAAAATGAGTCTTTAAGTCAGACATTTTCTTGAAAGATTATGAACTATTTCTCAAAATATGATTTATTTAAATACCAAAGATTACAGATTTAAAGAAAATATAAGTACAATTGCCCAGACATCATATACAAGGATTTCCTAATTAGTAGCAGTAAGTTTCACTTCTTTCCAAAAACTGACCATTACATTAGAGAATTCTAACTAGTAAATTAACCTAAACTTAGTGTACAAAAAGAAAATCATATCCTTCTATGCAATGGCTAGAATCTATGAAGCTGTGTACATAAAAGCCATCAAAAGAAAAAGAACCACCCTCTTCATGCCTGAAGTCTCTCATACACTTTACTCACTATCTGCACTTAAAGTACATAATGGAAGGAACACTATGAAAATATCCCTATGCACAGTTTCTTCTCAGAGACAGTAAAATGTTTTCTGGACTTGTTTTGTTTTAGGTCTTTTGGTGGCAGAGTGTTTGGGTTTTGTTTTTTTTTTAATACTATAGTCAATAAAAGTGCAATAAAAGTGCAAAAGAGTTTTAAGGAAGCACTCACAACTGATGGCAGCAGGATGCAGGATGCCTCCAAGGGCATTTCCACATCTAATCTGCATGATCTGCCATTTTTCCCACTACCTGAAGTCATGTAGAGAGACGGAAACATTACCATGACTTACTGGAGTCATGCAGGTTTATACAGTGATTTGTTTAGCTCTTTCCCCAATTCTTTCCTTATGTAATATAGGCAGTAGATAAAAATCTCCCCTGAATCCTGCTTCTGTGCCTCCAGGAAAAGGAGGTCTTGCTTTGTTCCCCATCTCACAACTCCTGAAGTACACATGACGGAGAAAACAAATTTTTGCCTCACGAATAGTAATTACTCTCACTGATCCGAGAAACAAACAGTCTGCACTTAAAACTGCAAACAGCCATCCATCAATTTGCACACAGGAAAAAGAATTATTGCCTGGCCAATTTTATTTGAGAAATACTTAAAATGCCATATATACGCGTGCACGGGGACACAAATTTGTTGTCAAGATAACGGGCCTGAATTTTTCAGAAGCTGAGAGCAGGGAGGCAGCCAACATTCAGTTCTCACCTGATATTCCCAACAGAACCCCATGCACATAATTAAGCACAGCCTGTACACAAATTTTGACCTGTCATTCCAAGATCACATTTTGACTTTTGAAAACAACATATTGGAATATCTGAATGGTTGAAAACAGAAAAACATTTAAGCAAATTGATAATGGAGCAATTTTAATTTAAAAAAATCCAGATGTTTCGCATTTTGAAATGACCTTATGACACCAAACAGCAAACCTACGTTGTAAGGGAAATCTTATCTATTTCTGCCTCGTTCGGGAAAGAGATTTTAACACACACACACACACTATATATATATATTAAGTAACAGTACAGTTGTATTATTTCCTAAAATCAAGAGTATATTCACCCAATTGAATTATTCATTGGCACAAAATCACAAGACCAAACACAAAGATACAATAAATGGGAAGAAAAGATTTCTCCCATTGCAAAAAATGATCCATCTCTGATAAGATGTATGAGGTCTTGTTGAGGTCTTGTTGAGTCCATTATGTAAAAACATGGATTTCTTCCTGAAATTTTCTCATGTAACACATACAACAGTATAAACATGTCCTTTCATTCATGAGACAAGAACATTTCACTCTATTTTTGAAAGCTAAATAGTTAAAGACACCATAGAAACAAGCCAGCTGTTATTTAATCAATAATAATAGGGGACTGTTATTGACATGATTGACCGTATTTCCTCCCAGAGGAAATAGGAAAGCCATCTAAAAGAAGATTCAATTTCTTCATTTGCTTACCAGCTTCATTCCTTTTAGTCAGTGGCTTCTGCTACTCTCTCCTTTTCAAAGTCACCTTATTTTCTATTTAAAAGTGCAAAAGTACCTGACAGCAAACCTAACTAGGCTGGATAGCAAACAAGGTGGCAAATCTGTGACTGCACTGTTCTCCTGCCCTCCAGCTCCACGCTGGGCTGCTGCTGCTATTTCTATCATTGTGCACACACACAGTAAACACAGCTTTCACATTTTGTTATGTTAAAAAAGGTGATGACCATTTCCTTGCTTTTAGCTCAACTTCTAAAATAGCAGTATCTTCTTAACAAAAATAATTAAACATAGCTACTTGCCACATCACCATTTACTCCAGTGATATACATTTAAAAAGCCACTTGTCTAAAATCAGTCTCAAATGGATCATATACTAATTATTTTTTATGGTTCTTTAAGCATATTACCAAACATTCAGGATAGTCTATCCATCAATTAGGATTTTATTTACTTAATTATTGATCAGTTTTTTAAATGTTTTAATCCATAACTCACTGCAGGAATCATACAAGATAGAATCAAAAGAAATAATCAAGTATAAATTTAACCTTTAAAGATATAAAAGAGAATTATATATCAATTTATTTTTATTATATGTTGTCATTAAGAGATATAATATCCAAAGTTATGTACAAATATAAATAAAGTGCTAGCACTCCTGTTAGCACACTAGAGCAATATAAAGGCTTTTAGTACTGGTTATATAAAAAAATATCCAAAAAGTGAAAATTAAACACAGTATTTCCAATTGCCTTTTTTTTTAATTAACCTCCTCTAATCTCAAACAAATATATAGCTAAAATACCCACATTCACATGTTGTAGAACTTTTACCCCAGAAAAGAATGTCTCCCAGAGTGCTCTCCCCAGCTATAACCTTGACACTATGGAGCCACTGTGCTACAAAGGTTGAAGTAAAGCAAGTGCCACCTCCAGTGTAAAATACTCTGACAAAAATCACCTTCACAGCACTAGTTTCCCCTTTCTCTTTCGACGTTTCAAAACGAACTTGACAACAGTGGGATTTCCCCTAAAAGAACACTTAGACATACTGTAAACCAGCTTTCCTCCGTACTGCCTGCAAGCAACGCTGCAGAACTTGGGTCCAGAAAAAAAAAGAAGAAGCCTCCAGTAGGGAGTTAACTATTCCTCTATGAGAATATGAAAAACCGTAGCTTTTTTTGTCTATTAAATTCTGCTATTCTGTCCTAGGAAAAACTTAAATATAATACAAATAATATACTCTTCTTGATATGGAGGCATCAAAAAGACCATCAGATTTTATGCACAGTGTCACTCTTAAGATGGCAGAACTTCCATATCTGTTCAGAAGAAGCTCATACCCCATTTATTTTACTTCCTTTTATAAAATTAGTAGCCATTAAGTGAAATTTTATTTGTAAGAAATGTTGCATACTCTACGCTTCTCTAAAATAAACTTTTTTGGCCTACGGGATGTTGATGACAACAAATCCACACTTCGTAACACTTGCCTTACCCTCATAAAATAATAATTTGTGAGCTTGTTAAGTACTACATGAGACAAAAATTGAAAAACACTCCTTAGCTAAGAAGTTATTTTCAGTCTGAGATAGCTTACAACTCATACCTGCAGAACACAACTACTTACAGCAAAGTTTTTCAGAACTGTGCACATCCAAATAACCAAATGAGAACACATCACTGACACACACAGCGAAGACACCATCAGGTTTGGTAAACGAACAAAATTAATGTCTATTTAATGAAAAGCATCAAGATCAGCTGGCTGCTAAGACAGCACTATACTGATGAGCCAGAACATCTAGTTTTGCCCCACATAAATGTGGAGGATACCTGCCATGAAATCACTACAGCTGTGTACAAACCAGAGCCCTCTATATTTGGATTTCCAACCACTGTACTAGAGCATCAGATCAGCCCTAGCCATGATGCCACACAATCATGTAAAAAAAGCCAGGAGCTGCTAGAAATTCAACAATAGTCCACATTCAGCTGTCTGTATACACCAGGTATTCAAGTCGGCATATAAATAAAAGAATTTAGCTTTCTATGCCTGTGTGTCTAAACACAGAGTCTGTGTACACTACAGGCAATGATGCAGTAACACCCATGTAAAATGTAGTAGCAGAAGTCACCAAGCCACCACAGCACAGAGTTATAATAACATTCCCCCACTAACACTAATAAAAAGATGCTCTGCTGGGATGAACCTGGTAGCATAGGGCCCTTTGCTCTGTATTGTAGCACAGTATTTTCTTCTGACACTAAGGGTGGATGGGGCTCTGAGCAACCTAGTCTAGTGAAAGGCAGTGTCCATGGCAGGGGGTTTGGAACAAAATGGTCTTTAAGGTCCCTTACAACCCAAACCATTCTATGATTCAATGGTCTCTTCTGTCTTGGTAGCCATTTTTAAAACCAGGCAGGTCCTCCACACATCTCTGCATACTTCTCACTCTTACTTAATATACACATCTGATCACTGTGCAAATATAGATTCATTTTGCCTCACTTCTACCCTCATAATATTTGCATTTGAAAATCATATTAGCTAGACTTGAATAAACTAATTTAAACACTCATTTGTTAAAACAGCCTGCTTCAGTCAGGAGAAATAGCTATTTACTGTTGTCAACAACACGTCAACCTGAGGCAAATGCAAAGTTTAACTAAACAGTTAATGTTTGCAATGTAACCTGCAAAAATTTGATTTAGTGTTCTCCCTGAAAACAGCCATTTGATCTTCCTACAGGGATCAGAAGTGGATGTTCAGAACTGAGCAACATTTAAAAGGAATGGGGGAAAGCTCCTGTTATACCTCATGACCACAGAAAACTTAAATTTTAAATACAGATACATCAAGGACCTAAACTGCTCCAAAAATTGCTTTAACTACTTGTTTCCTGGGGCTCCTTAATTATAATATGAATGACCCCATGAAAGAACACTTCCAATAGGATGTTATTGCTTGGTTATTGTGAGGACTTCTCAGCTTCCTTCCTGCACTCTACAAGATCTCATGATTAAAGTTGGGTGGTTGACCTGGAAAATTCTGCCTCATGTGATAAGACATTAAATTTCAAAAAAGACACAATAGCTAAGCACACAAGCCTTCTTTCAAAAAAAACACAAAGAACACAGAACTCTTTTTGAATAGGCTTTATTGCTGTATTAATAGTTGAAATGCAGAGCAGTCGAGGGAGCAAAGCTCTCTTTTCCTCATTTGAACTCACTCAACTGGCACAGGATTTCTTTCCCACTCTCCCAATCCCTTGGGTCCCTACAAATCAAGACCAAAACAGGACCCAGCTGTCTCAGCTTGTTGTTCAAGCCCATTCAATTACAGCTGGAAGGCGGAATATTTCCTGGCACAACTTTGCTCTGGGATACTTACTCATGTGAACAAAACCTACAGACTGGTCAGGTACATTCACCCACTGCTGAGCACTGGGCTTGTTAAACGTACTGCCTACACTCTGAAGAAAGTGCTTAAGTAGCTACTGCTTTAATTAAGCGCTAGCAAACGAATTAACATAAAAAACATTAACAACAAAGAAACCATAATGATGTAGTCGTCCTGACCACCAATGTGCATGAGAGGATCTTTCTGCCACTCACTCAAAGCCGTGCAATCAGATTCTATAATCAAGACACAGATATTACATTTGACTATACCAAGCTTGTGCTAAGCATGCACAAGATGAGCTGCTACCAGAGAATATACAAACAAAGCAGTTGTGGTAAATCTGGTGATTTCAGAGGGGATTATTTCTTTGAACTTCAAAAATGCTGTCACTTCTACGTTTGCTAGCTTTCAGTCAAAGGATTAAAAAAAATCTACAAATAAAAAATATCCAGTCACACATGCTCCAGAGTAGTCAGAAGAATGTCATCTCTGTCTGTGAACATAGAAGAGAAACTAGCCAAGACCACAAGCTAAGCAACAGCAATATGTGAAAAATGTTTCCAAATACAGAGTAAGTCCAGTCATTTGAGTCAAAATAAAGGACAAATTCAATCCTTCACTCTACTTCTATTTAGACTGCTCTGAGTAATCACAACCAGCGTTGGGGATTGCTCATACAAACATTCTTTAATTTAGTTTTTAGTCATGAACAAAATTTCTTGAAGGAGAGAAGACAGATACAAAAACTCTCCTCCCTTCTTGCTTCCATCTGCTGGCCAGACAGGTCTTCTAAGGCACTACTCTCTGGCTTCTGGATTGTGGGCACTGAAAAAGTTCATGAGTAACTGAAAGAAACACATGGATACACAACCTTCAATGTTCTGTACTAAAGTCCACAGCTCCAGTAGAAATTATTTTTAAGTCCAAAAGGCAGAAAACTACTATTAAAGGATACCAAATACTATTTGTATTATCCCTACAAATAAGTACTTTCAAGAACTCTAATGAAGCATCCAATTTACTGTCATTAATATTTTTAAATGCAATGCCCCTGCTCAAATACATGGCTTTGCAAAATACCTCAGTTTTCCCCCGCACTCATTCAATACTTTAACCTCTCAATGCTTTATTAATGCATATTGATAACAACTGTGGAACAGCAGAAAAACAGTGCCACTCCTGACAACAGTGTATTTAGTGCAATGTCTCCAGAGCCGCTTCTCCCATGGAAGGTGATAAAACATATTCACCAACTATCCAACATGCTCAGAATCAAAACAAAAAAAATGAAACAAAAACCACACAGGTCAGGAAATCAAAATAATGAAGCCACAGTTTTGTTTAAACTGTCTACAGCCTATCCACAACAACTGATACCAGAGAAAGACTATAATTATGTTGTACTAAACTACTACATACAACATTTTTGTCCTAAAAATTAAAACAAACCAAGAACATTTTAAATAAGTATGTTCAAAAATATGTCCCTTCCAGATACACACTGACATTAACACTCAACTACAGCTTAAACATCATCTGTATTAACCAAAATAGCCCATGCTTTCTTTGTGTATTGTATCCATTTTCCTTTACAATTTCCTCTTCGAATACTGATTAGCTTTATTAGCTTCTATACTAATGAAGATAGGTGAACAAATAAAAGCTGCACAACACAGGGAATCCAGCTCAGGAGATTCAGCTTTGCACTGATCTGTCAGTATTACTTTGTCAGGACTAGTAAAACTCTAAGAGCTGTTCCACACTATCTCAGAAGATCATTGATACAGGATCCCATAACTCAGGATTTGCATTGATTGCTATGCTGAAACCTCTCCTACTGCAATTTCCTCTGTAACACAATTCTCGATGTTGCTGTTAGGATGCCTAAATGACCTTCAAGCAATACCAGTTGTGCACAGTGGCCACATCATTTGCTTGCTTTACAAATAAGATTTTAACAAACAGAGACAAAATATGATTATTACTAAAGGAAATCAGAATTAAGCATGTTACATTTGGTATCTCATTTCCATTAGACTTAATACCTCAACAACATACCCCTTTAAAAGGCCTCAAGTAATGTAACATTTGAAATTATAATTTATGTACGTATAGCACCCAGTAAGAAGCAAAAATGATTCATTAGCTCTGCAGCAGACAAAAAAAATCAAATTAGCTACACAGCTCTGAGTAAATAACAGCTGCAGTCTTTTAAGAAATGGTCAGCTGGTGTGAAAATTAGAGATGAATGCTGCTTCTGCAGACCATAATGGGCATTACTCTTCAAAGGCTCCAAACACCAGCCATTGGATCAACAGTGAAATAGATTTCAGAAAGCAGTTTCATTCCTGTGGCAGCTCCTGTAAGACTCAACACATTCCTCTTGTTTACTGTTGAACAGTTCTTTTTACCTGTCATTTTTAGCTGTAGAGTTAAAAAGGGTCATGACAACAACTTGTTTACTACAGGTGCAGAAGCCTTACTGCCCAGTTACAATTTAACAACATAATTTCATGCAAAATGTGTTAAATGACCCCAACCACACGGCTGTATGTTCAAAATGCATTAACAAACTTTTAACTAATATCTTTGTGAATGGCATGACTTTGTTCTGCTGTCAATGAGGACCCTAATCCATGTCCACGTATTACAGTTTGAACATGCCCACAGCTAGAATCTCAGCTCTTCAACAAGGACACCTAAATGCTTACAAAAATTGTTCACTTTAGAAACTGATTAACATCATTATTGTGTAGTCCAGACAAGGAAGAAAGTTCAGCAACTAGATCATACTGTCAGTATTGTATGATCAGCGCACTCATTCTTAAGTCAGTGTAAAGTACATATCCATGTTCCAAACATGTATCTGATTATGAAATCCAGTTATCACTGAACGGGCTACAGAAGTTCACATAGTGCTTGGCCCTAAAGATTTTATGGCTGTAGCAGAAGCCTGTCGATTTTACTTTTTCAAAAAATCTTCTCTATTCTTAGTCATATAACAAGCAAGGCCTCACAATTTTAAATAAAATTTGAGACAGCCTCAGAAAGTCATGTTTTACCTGAACATTGCTCTCTTGCAATTACTATGTATTACATGACTAAATAGCCCCAGTATCTGCAAACAACTGAACTCCTCACAGATTAGATAAAGCACAAATTAAGTAACACTAATATAGTACAAAACAAAACAATATTAATGTCAAATAAAAGGCCAAAGTGCAAGAAAGATGAGTAATAGTTTCCTTCCCAAGATGCAGCACCTTTCCCACAAAGCAGAGAAACGGGGAGGGGACAACACCTAATAAAAAATGGCACAAGGTTATCAAACACAAAGGAACCATTCCCTGGCTCAGTCATTGCCAGAGTGGCAGCACTATGCAAGACCCAAAAAGCAAAAACTTTTGCCTGCCTCTTGCCACTCTTCCCAAGGCTGTTCTCCTGGCCTCTAAACTTTGTACCTCAGCGATGCCAATGGGACAAACGACCCAGCAGGGCTAGCAGATGACTTATCTGGGAGCTATCACAGTACTTTAACAGGAAAGCATACATCAACGTAGTTGCGCTGGCAGAATCAAGGACTGTAACAGCACAACGTTATATTTTCACAAGTGCTGAGTAACATTACTATGAAGTGCAACAGCCTAGAGCTTCTTCCAGGAATTACACAACCTCCAACCACCTTCACCTTGTATTTTAAACTCTGATTCAACTGATGACTGCAAACAATGGAAGACAACCCTTCCCTCCCTTTGCAAATATCAAACACATCTCATCTGAGACTGCAACATTTGTAAGGAGAGCTGACAAGGTGCATTAGAGCAAAATCAAGTACAAAGTCTGCGTGATAGCACATCCATTTGCATAATAAACTGACATGAGCAAACAAAACCAAATATTCCTGGAGGAAAGGGGTTTGGTTTCCTGAATATGTCCCTGCACATGGACTTGGAATTGAATTATTTTTATGGAATGAAAAATGTTCAAACATATAATAGTTGCAAAGCCTGTCATTTTAAACAGACTTGAATACTTGCAACAAAACAAGGTAACACTAGGGTAAGTTTGTCAACAGTTCACAAATACTGCTCTTTTAACCTTTAAAGCAGTTAATATCTATGATAACTTGGTAGAGAAAAATGCCATACAGAATCCTATAACTTACAAATTTTAAATGGCCAAAAATTCAGTTAAGAATATTCTAAACTTACAGCTTCAAATAATACATTCTGAGCAGAATGTTTCCTATCTAAATGCTCCTTGTTCCCTTGGACAGCTTTTTCATCTTACTTGATGTGCAGTGTTGAACATTAAAATACAAATTCCATTTTATACTGGTATTAAAATAATTTGATGTAATTTCTGTCAAGCATGTGCATCTGTGTAAGACCTTTAATACTCATCTGTTTTTCTACTATGTATCAATCTTACGTATTCATTTCTAGAATTCAGGCATTAAAATACCTGTGTATTACATATTAGTATCAATGTCATATACCAAAAAGGAACAGTCTTCACAATTAAAATGCTTGATCAGCTTTTTTTATAAATATGTAAAAAGGCAGAAAACAAAATACCATAAGCATCTGGAACATTACCACTTGATCTGATAATGTGGGTTTTTTTCCATAAAATATTACTCTGAGTTTAGTAACAACCTGATTTTAAAAGCTTTCTGAAGTCAGTCTTTACCCATTTTCCAGTGGCCTTTATATCAGACTTCAAAAACATAACCGTAAAATTTTAAAAATGTAACATGCACAACACATTCAACAGCTAATCCAGTAATAAATCACAGAGGGAACTCTTTGATTTTTCCACATAGTGAGCAGAGAAAAATCTTAATTCTTGCTGGGAACTAAGAGTTTAAAACATTTTTTGATTGTATCAGAAATTTGTGGAACTGTGTCTTAAAATTTTAACCAAGATCAAGTACTAAAGCATGTAGGTGGCTTTTTAAATATATACATATATATATATCTATATATTTATTTATCTGTATATATACGTGTCTATATACACACCTACACATATACATATATGTATGAATAGAGTATACCTATATTTACATAGGATTATATGAATATTTGAATTAAATGAATTAAAATAAATACAACCTACAGATTCTGCAGGTCCTTAGTCACATGATTTCATTAAGAGCTGTGTGTTGCATAATTAGGTACTACTTTACTGCACAAGTCCTGGCACTACCTACAGATTTACAGCAGTAAGAAAGAATGTTACCAACATAAACATGTCCTTCATTTAATTGGTGGATCTGATTTTCACTATTTACTTTCCAAGACACTTAATTTGGAAAAACTTTTTAAAAAGTTTAAAAAAAGTATTAAAACATTTACACCACTAAATAATGTTTAATATTGAAAACATGCTTAATTCCACATAATCTCACATAGTCTATTCCTTAAGGTGATATAAACAGAAAATGTTTCCTTCTGGAAATTAAAATCCTGATGCTGGTAAATCAGTGGAAGCCATGCTTTCAACAGAACCTGAAGAAAGCAAGCTGCTTTCCCATTAACAAGAAGAAATACACTAAATTCCTCACTAACAACATACAGTTTACTATGTATCCTGTATAGTAGTGATTCGTTAATTATTTGCATTGCTGCATCCCATACTAGCAACAGGCTTACACTCAATGCTAAGCCTAGAAGGAAAATTAGCTGCTTGCTTAAAAAAACACCTGTCTTGGTGAATGTTTTAAAGCAAACTATCTCCACAAAACTACAAAACTATTGATCATTTTTGACCACCTTCTTTTTTTTAGACCAATCACATACACAAAAGAAAATGAGCATCTTTGAACAGGATGCTAAGCAACATACAATATTTACAGCATCTCAGAAAAAACTTTTATTAAAAATCTTACACTTCTAGAAACTGCCACTCTGCAAATTTGTTGTGAGGAAAACTGTTCACACTGCTATAGTTCACATTTTCTAGCCTCACTTTTTCCATGTATAAGCACTATGTAGAGGTACTTTTAAACCAGTATTATTTTCACACTGAGGTGCTTGTACTACTTCAACTTGATCAGGTGAGTTAAGGTTCTATAGTACACGCATGAATAATCAAAGCCAAGAGCAATTTCTCAAACTGCGACTGAAAAATAAGTTTTCTTTCATCTTTCACTACTGCACAAATGCAACACTCACTTCATTTGAGTTTAGGATAAAATTTAGCTTAAAAACAAAGACAAAAAGCTTGCTTTAAAGCTACAGAGGTACTGTGGGTCTTCAGCCCACTTACGAAGATCACAGTATGAACTGAAAAACAAAAAGGTGCATTTTACAGCTTTATTAATATATGAAGTCAACATACCCTCTGTCTCTTGATCCAAATATTCTGCTGTACTAAACACTCTCAAAATATTTTATCCTAAAGATTGCTGAATAAAGTTTCTCATGATTTTAGGTACCTCCTGTTTATGCTTTTTTCCTCACAGTTCTTCCCAATTCGTAGCATATATGTGAACAAACTGTTAATTTCCTGATTGGACACAATCTTCAAAACACTCCCTCATGTAGTACATGGAATGAGATTAGGAAATTTGGTTTAGGAACTTAGCTGAAGTCTCATCCCATGTATAGTAAAGAACTGCTCACTGTTTGCTCGGCCTGCTCTCCACACCCACATCTATGCTTTATGAACATCTTCCGCAGAATTGCTACAGACAGACATTCTGTCCTGCCAAGGAATGATTTCTCTTCCTTCCACCAGAGCTTTACTTTTACTCCTTTCATCCACTCCTACCCAACCTGCAAGTCCTATGAGAAAAAAGGCGTTTCCTCTTTGAATACAAATTAAGTGTTTAGACCTAACCCAATTTTAGTAGTATCTTTGTTTCTGATATACATGTAAGGAAAAGAATTGCACAACTTGACATTTTCTCATGCTGCTATGGGTTTTGAATGCTGTAAAATTTTGGGGTGGGTCACAGCAATTAAAAGGCGTGAGAAATACAGTGTATATAGTAATTCTTGTTGTTCTAGGGGGCAAAATAGCTAATGAGGCCATTTCAAAAGCATGGTATAGATTGGAGGAAAGTGTTCTTATTCAACATTTTTTCTCACTAACAAGTAAATCCTTAAATAACACTGAAGGGCAGGGGAATGGAAGACATTGGGAGAAGAAGTACTGTTCTGGAGTTAGGGTGTTACCACCCTCCCACACTTGTACAGTGTTATTGCTTCTATGTGCATTAGAGGAAACAGAACAATAAATTGCTTCAGTTTAAATACTGAGCCAGATCTCCAGCTGACATAAACCAGCATAGTTTCATCCATTTCCAAGTCTCACAAGGTTCATGCTCAGTGATCTCCTTTAAAGGTCACTATGGTCAAGGTGGTTTTTGTTTGTTTTTCATTTGCTGGGTTACATTTAACTCCTCATATGATCACACAGTATATTTTACAATTAAATTAGGATAGTCTTAGAAGTTGTCTGAAGTACTTCACACAAAAAGCAGATAATTCTCCGAAGCTTCAAGCTATGCTGAATGACAGGAATTCGTTTAGCTATTTTGTCACCTAGAACTGCATAGAATCAAACATATATTTTTCCCTTTTCCCTTCCCCAGCCTTTAGATTTTCTGCAGAAAACTGAATAAAAACATAGACCAAGTGCAATGTCAAAAAATATCCCTACCCATTGCTGTCAATCAAGTTCAAAGAAGAAATTTTCCCCAAAAAACCAAATCTAGACTACTCTTCTATATAAATTTCATGGACACTCTCTGATGAGCCAGACTGGTTAGCACAGCCACCCACATTCCTACCCCTGGCCCAGACTTCTGAACCAGAAAATTGGTCATCATAAATCCCTTTGCAAACAGCATGCTTCTTCCCCAAATTTATTACTAATGACAACAAAAATTATTACATCACAAGAATGCTCTTGATGCTTCAAGCAGGGAAGGAAATTAAGTGAATTCAGTCCAGATTCTGCAAAGTCATTTTCAATCACCTTTCAACTACTACTTTTTTCAATTCTACTGCTACTCATTCCAAGAGACACTGTATGTACTGGTCTCTAAGAGAGAGAAATAATTACAGCAACAGAATTGAAATAAAAAAGAAACTAAAACTCCTATTAAATCACCTTCTCACAAACTTCCATGCCTAGTATTGCTATCCCAATTTGTCCCTGCTGGTGCTGCCTCCTTCCCCTCTTTTTTCAAGTCTCCCTACAAATTCCCAGGAGATGCAGGTTCTGAGGGGGCTTTTGAGGCACATTCTAACAACCAGCACTGAGGAACACTGCCGCAGCCATGCACATCTCACTCAGCAGCGAGGGATCAATACCTGCACCAGGTCCTGACCTAGGACAGAGACACAGAAGCAGAGGTTCCCAGGCAGGCTGGGTAAGCCCAGCTCCAAGCTGGACGCACCCAGTGAGCACACAGACACAAGCTGTACCGGGTAGCTGTCGCCCAGGACATGGGAGTTCAGGACTTCAGGAATATCAGCACTCTGGGGGAGCTCACCTCAGCATTTCCTGTCCCTTCTTCTTCATCCTGGTTGGTTTTCCAGCCATCCTCCCCTCCTGCCAGTCAGGCATGCCTCAATTTGGAAATACCAATAGGTAATAGCTTGCCTTCTGTTTGCCACAGTAATCCCCTTTCATAGAGCCCCTCGGGTCAGGATAACACCATGCGCACCCTCCACTGGGACAGGACATATGTTCTTGAAACATTTTATCTTTCCTTTGCCCTTTTATCTCAGGGATACATTTTTTCCCATATTTATAAATTAACCAAGGTCTAACAGTAACTGCACGTGCAAGCAAGAAAGTAAATGCATTCTGACGAAATGTGTCTTTCCCTAGTTTTACTCAGCATGCTAGAAAACTCCTCTGAAATACTTTCAAATGAAAAGGAGGATAGGGGGAGGAAAATATGCATTGTATCTAACAACCCACCTTCCCATTACTTCCAAAAAAAATTTTATAAGGGGGGGTGACAACCAGCAAATTTATTACTGCACCTAAAAGTCACAGAAGAGCAGGTCCCAATGAAAAATTAATGAGAAACTTACATACTGCTGTATCTTGAAAGTAAGGGCTTCAAGACAAGCTATGAACTACTCTCAATCAAGAATGAAAGTGCAGAGTTGTTTAAATCAATTCAAATGTGCTGTGTTCTTAGGATGATTTCACTCTCCTGATATATCTTTAATTTCTGCAAGCATGAGGGCTTGTGCTGCTGAACCAGCTCACTGCTCCAGCTCATGGAGCACCAAGCATGACGTCCTACATGCCTCCATGCACCTCTTACCCTTTAAAGCTCCCACATGTAGCATACACTACACATGCTACATTTCTTATTTCCTTAATGTGTTTACATTTGACACTTAACGTTTAATGTGACCTGCACTGTCAAATTTTCATCCACAAATTCTCATCAGCAATACTACTTACTCTTAATCTTCTTTTTTTCAAAAGATGCCCCAGCTCAACAAAAAATGTTAGCCATTTTGTTCGTACATTGCAAAGAGAATCACCTTTTTAAAGTCAAAGTCCAACACAGTCCTAAATCAAAGACAGTATTCTGCAAATCAAAGTTATTACCAAAAGCAAGCAGAGAACAAAACTGGTTTCAGCCACAGGATTTCCTGTGGTTGTATCATTACTCTTCAGTCACATAATCAATTTAATGTGACTTCCTATGACAAAGGAGGAGGAAACCAAGAGGAACTTACTCATCTGTCAACCAGTACTAAAAAAATTCAGCAAGTCTCGGTGATATCATAGGCCACAAATAATCCGCGAGTTTCTACAAAGAATGCTTAGGTTTAATGAAAGCGGAAAACCGCAGAGATTAGGAGAACAATTGCAGATGAGCTATGACTATGTGTTAACACAGCAGCTCTGCTTCATTTCTGCCATAAGTGACTTTTGCAGGCCATGAGGTGTAACATCAGGTGCCTTTCAGTTTACGTGATCTGATGAATACACTTAGAATAAACAGAAATTACAAAATCCATACACTTGCAACCTGAAGATCTGATTTGATCTATACAAATAGTGAAGTAATACTAGCTGGTAACAAATTAGCAGCATACATATATTAGCCATAACACTATGCACTTTAGGCATTCACTAGTTAAGAAAACTGAGATTGGAAACCAAAGAAAAATCAAGACTGATACACTGCAGATATCTTTTCCCTGTTCTCAATTACCTGACAAGGTATAATGTAAATAGGTAGGAGGAAGAAGAGGAGGAAATAAAAAACATGGAAATATTTTCCAGTAATCCCATTTATTAGTATACAACCTACACAGGGCTGCAAATAGCTATCTGAAAAGACTAAGGTGAAGACACTTTGAGTAGCTAAAAGTATCTAAAAGACAACATGAGAGTAGCATTTACACACTGGGATACAAAAAATGTTCGTTTTACTCAAACCTAATTTTAACAAAAATCAACAAACAAGCCTCTAACAGAAATGTCCCTGGACTGGCTCCGGCCACTTCTCCATAAAACACACACTACTAGTCACTCAAATAAACATCAGCACCATAATTGTTGCAACAATATTCCTTCCATTGAACTCATTTATTGTTGTTCAGAAACAAGACCCTTGAAATAAACAGCAAATAAGCAATTTTGCTCACAGTAAACAAAGAGTTAAAAATAGTTCTGCCTCTGCAACATCCAGTAAATCAGCCTAAACAGTCCCATTCAATTTCACAGCTCATTACCTGGAATAGACAGTTAAAGCCATACCTACCAGATGCATTCCGCACAAGACAATGCTTCCAACTATATTTAAAAATGCCTGCTCAATTTCAACATGACATATGTGGTGTCTATGTAGGTTTTTTTTCCTTAGTATGGCAACTACCTTTAGATTTGTTTACATTTTGTTGTGCTAGTTATGACCCAGAGAAAACCTTTTAGTACAGATACATGTGGTTTGCAAATGACAGGTACTGACCACAGGTAAAGGGCTAAGCAAAGACAACATGTCAATATCATTTCTGGCCAGAAATTTATTTATTCTAACTATGTAACAACAATACTCACACCTAATGTGTACCATTGCCTTCAACAACATTCCTCTGAAAGAACATGAAACATCCAACACAATGTATTTTATCTAAACCAAGACTAAATGACACTGATCTGGTATGATTTTACAGTATTCTGATTCACGAAAACTCCTTAACAGGCTCCAAAACAAGCCCTTATCCAGCTTCCCTTTGGCAATAATCTTAATTAGGTTAGGATACAATAAGGAACTTCAGAAAACAAAAGGCAGGGAAAAAAAACCTCACTGAAAATCCCTCATTGGCAAGGAAATACGCTGGGTGACCTAATCCTAATAGACTTTTTCCATTTCTAATTTCTACTATTCAAGGAAAATGAAAAGGATGAGCAAAATCCCCGTAGCAACCAGAATTAAATATAATTTACCTACTGGTAAGGATTCTTTTGTATTGTTTAAGTAAAGAATGCATGCAAGACTTCACATCCTCTACTGGAGTATACTATAACTATTCTGCTAAACTAAGTCCTTGAGAGCTGCCCACAAACATATCTAAACTATTGTGCTCTCTTATGAACTCAGGTCTCAGCAGGATGTCATCTGGCTACCACGAAAAATCATTTTGTAAATTGAATTCTGCTAATTGGAATATAGATTTCAGTTTGGATAAGACTGTGTGTGTGTAGAGAAAGACATGACAGTGCCCTGAAACAACTTCCCCTCCTGCTCCCCTCCAAACTCTCTTCTTCCTGAATTCTCTGCTATAACTGCTTTCCTATTTCAATCAAACCTCAAGTTTACTGCTGTTTACCTTTTCCTTTTGGATCATTAAAAAGAGAAATCAGCTAGAATTTCTTTATTTTTAATATAACTTTGTGGATAACAGCTACAAACTTTGCCATGATAACAACTGCAGAGCTTATCTTAGCCCAAATTCAAAGAGAGTAGGAGCTTTGACCCAGATTCAGGAAAGCATGTGGTTAAGTACATCCTTACACTCAGGAAAGCACTTCATGATGTGAATAAAAGCAGTCACCAATTGATGCTCATTTACACCTTTCTTGAACCGATTTCTTTTAATTTATAACTTGGGACCTTTTCTTCCTCTTCCCTCTGACCACAAATCCAACCAATGCAGAAGAAAAGTCTCTTCATTTTCTATGTTAACAGAATACAAGAATATCTGAAGATGGCTCTGTGCCAGAAACTACACTTGACATCTGTTTCAGACCACGGCATAGCTCTTACATTTTCGGTGCCTAGTGTTGACAGGGATTATTTAAAAACAACTGTACCAGAAGAAATTGTTCTGCAGGCTATTCCTCAGCAGGGTTTTCGTGAACACAGTAGTTGTCGGAGCAAGTGCTAATTTGTATTTCAAAACTATTCCAGTAAATACAGCAAACACTTTTCCATAATTCACAATTTCAGAATTTCCTTTATCTCTTAAGACCAGTAGTGGAAAGGTAAGTTCAGCTTTCTGAGCATATAAATTTTGCATCCATCATAAAGTGAAGATCACTAACTAGTGTACAAGTCTAGAAGCTTTTCACATCCATTTTCAGCATTTCATCATTTAAAACAGATAATTTAAAAAGTCAATTATTGAGCAGAGGGAGGGAAAGAGCATTTTGTGGTTGTTGTTTTATAGTCTATGTACTTTGCTCCCTATGAAAAAAGACTAACTTCTACCACAGCCACTGCAGGCTAATTTTGACTAATTTGTGGGCAAACCAGTAACAGAGTTCACATGCCAAAAACTGTCCCTGAAGGGATTTAAATACAGCTGACATACTTCACAGAAAAACAGGAAATGATCCGGTAGTTACTTAACACCTATCAGAACTATCCTTTGGTCTTAAACTGGTCACACAAAAAGCTCCCTCACAGGCCTGAAAAATAGGAAAATCCATACATACCATGCTAAATTTAAAGTTCTTTCTGTACCATAAATACTAGATTAGAAAAACTATTTATGTCTGGGTAACAGTCAGGAAAAAAGTCTGACAAACATGGAAATGGTCCTAAAGGTAGTATGGTTGGCTTAGTATTTCCTCTGCTATTGCTGTTTACCAGCAGAACACCCATAAGGGACACAGAGGATGAAAATGGCTCTGGACTCAATGACTGCTCAGATTCACAATAACCAGGTGCTGCTTGGGCTGGACAAGACAGCCCCTCAAGACTGCCAGTTGTACTGCGTGACACAGATCCAGTGCATAGCAAAGCAGCCCTCCAGACGCCGGCTCTGCCAGCAGCAGGGACCAGACAGGTGCATTTGAGAGCGTAACTGGATATAACAAACCGTTCCAAGTATCAGGAGCTGGGGAAGCCTCATCTCCAGGACTGCCCTGTGGCTGCAGGAATAGAGGTGACAGTGGCAGATTGTTTGAACGTGTAGGTGGAGAAGGGACAGTGTTTGGTGACACCAGTGCTGGTTAAATCCCACCTGCAGAATGGCTGTTTACCTCCTCTGAGAAATGGACAGCACAGCCTGGACTCAACACCAAACCTTTGTACTGTACAGATTTCAGCTTCGTGTGGCAAAGCAAAGCCCATTCATAGTCCTAAAAATTAACTTTCAAGCTCTTACTCTGTCAGGCTGAAAGGAACGATGATAAACTTTAATCTTAATATGTAATGACCTAAGACCTAAAGGTTCAAAGTTGATTCCACAACGGATAAACAATTTTCAACTAGAACTGGAAGGCATCATAAGGAGAGAGGGGAAAAATTTTTTCAGTTGCTTGAATTATTAAGATAAATTTTTGTTACAATTCTACATCCAATTACAATTCTAGTTTTGCTGCACTGTGGTACAGGAAACAGGGCTGTGGGGAATGCAGATAATTTAACACCAGGTAATTTCAGTGCTAGTCGTCTTGACCTACACTCTTCGACTTGCCTAATTATAAATTTATGAAGGGATCGCTAATCCAATGTAACAAAACCAACTTTAACCCGGATTCTTGGCCACTCCTAACCATTTTCACCTACTAAGGAGCACTGGGTGCCTGTGTGGAGGTGTCAGGAGAGGGGGCACTGCCTGGCCCCTCAGCCACAATGGTGGCGGCACCTGAGGGGAAGTGTGCAAAGGAAGGGCAAAACACCACAAAGACAGAGACAAGTGGGAGGGGAAAAAGTGAGAGAAACAGCCCTGTGAGCACCTGGGTCAGTGAAGGAGGAAGGGAGGAGGTGCTGCAGTTCCTGGAGCAGGGACTGCCCTGCAGCCATAGGGAGGAGACAACTGTGGGCCCCTTCTAATATATACAATAAACAGAAGAGAATTGAAATAATGGCTTTGCCATAGTGCAATGTAAAAATATGCATCCATCACAATATGCAAACAGGATTCGTGAAAGAAATCCCAGCCATTTGGTGTCTTTATTGACCATACATTAGCATTAGCTTTGATTTAGCAAATAAGGTCACTGGGCAAGCACTTCAGTTTCCTTTACATTAAGCTCATGGCGCATCACACCACCGCCAGAAAAACCCACTCTTTTCTCTCTTTGGAAACAGCCATTCATTCAATATTATCTATTGATGCTGTAGGCCAGGCTTCCAAAACCAAAGACATCCATTAAAATGAACCCAAGTAAATGAAACCTGAAACATTTAATTACTTCCTATCTGGACTCCCATCACCAAATTCCACTTGGCTGCAATCTGTTTATGGAAAGCTGTGCCTCCAGCATCCCATTCGCAATGCAAGAATAACTCCAGAAACCAAATTAAGCGTGGCCATGCCTTCCTGAAAAAGAAACTGCTCAGGCACACGCAGCATTTGGAGTTACATTTCACCACTATGGAATGGCTTTTCTGAACTAAAAATAATATATAGTTTTTATCATTCCAGCATCCTCCTCCACCTTTTTATCCACAGTTCCAATTTGTAAAACTAAAATACATTCATAAATGATCCAGATTTTAATTCACAAAAATTCTTTACAGAATTTTTGATGGCAATCTTTCAGAAATAATGAAACAAGAAAACACATAAAAAACCCCAGCTGACAGTCTGTCTTAATTTTATATCTGTATTTTAAAAGTGTGAACATTCCATTTAACCTGAATGATCAGCAGATCAGCAGCAGTTACTATACAAAGTCTTATCTAATAACATTTATTTTTCACATTTAAGCACTTTATTTTTATATTGGACCACGCTTTGTTCTCACACAACTATCCATCTATCTGTACATACCCAAAGGATTTCTAAATAAAATCTATTAGAAAGTCAATTTGTTCAACTGTTTCATTAGAAAGTAGCTACATATAACAGAAAAGCCATTTGTCTTTTGTTAGAGCAGCTAGAAAATGGAAATTTATCTTAGAAACAACTAAAAAATGTTCCATTTATTTAACAAACTTTGCATGATACCACAGTCGGATCTGAGCATGCAGTGACTTGTAAATATTCTGAATTAGGCAATGACTCAGTACTTGTTAAACTCAGAAGTTCTGTGTAAGCCTAGTAATATAACTGCCTTTTACATGTAGACAAGAGCAGGAATAAATTGCATCAAAAAAACCACATGCCACCTCTTCTCTAACACATGGCAATTGACATTCCCATTAAAGAAAGGAAGTTTTTGCAAAATAGAGTTTGAAATAATCAAATTTCATAGGTGCTCCTTAAAACAATATTTTCTTTATAAAATACCAACATGGACATGATTACTGCCTCACATTGTCACAACTGCATGAGATCAACAGCAAAGACAGGGCAAGCTTCAGCCTTTCTTCTTCCGTGCTTACTTCAGAAGTCAAAAAGTAGATGAATACCTCAGACAGCTCTTTGATAACAGCAAAATATATCAGGAAGATTTTGCTTTTGTTTTTAAGAATAGAAATGTTCAACTAAAAGGATTCTTTTCAGTACAAGCTTTACCGTTTCCCCACAAACAAAAGTCAGTTAGGAAGTCCACAATAGTTACAAACACTGACTTCATCTGAATACATCAGAACACGACACAGACCATCCTCTAAAAGACAAGCCAAGACATTTGAACCATTTCAGATTCCTTTTGGATTCCGTCCCTGCTCTGTTTCTCACATATTCACCAGAAATGGGCTCATAGCCAGAAAAAAACCCAAACCCCATAATCAAAATACAGATAAATATCTTTACTCAAGGTGATAAGCATGGGTGTATTTGTAGGTTAGATCCTTCTCACAGAACTAAGGAGGAAGCAACAATGCACAACATTTCATGAAAATCTCTGATTAAAAGGTAATTTTTGTGCAGGTTAAAATAAATTAAGTAGCTCTGATGCACAATATAGGCTTGATCCTCCCATATGTGTATTGTTTAGTTCCCCCATGGACACGGGGTACAGAGGCCATTCATGACCTGGCCTCTCTCACTGTTTCTCTGAGCACCATTCACTGGTTCTAAAGATCCTTCGTGCCTTCAAGGCTGTCACCAGACGAAGGTAAGTCAAGAGATGCAGATTAAATTTTTAGTTTATGGCTTTCAATACTACACATTATATTTTACATAAATTCTCCAAATTCCATCACACACTACAGTTCCGAGACAAAGGAAGTCTCAGAACTCCTGAGACACATGTATCAACTGCTGCCCACATTTTGGAGCTAAAGAACAGAGATAGTAGCTATGAGGAATACAATTAGAATCAAAGATGGTGACTGATACTGCCACAAAACACTGTAGAAATTAAATGTAAGACTGTGCCAATTCCTTTCCCTTTCACGTAACCTTGATATGGAAGAAGATGACCCCCTCAAAATGCAAAAACTACCATTAAGAATGTCCTGTAGACAACTTCCCAATTACCCTGCAAATCTGCTGTCTGACTGAATGGAAGTACTACTTTTCCAGGTTCCAGACTAGTTCTAAGAAAGTAGTCAGAAAATATGATCAGAAAAATCACATTCATTTCGCCATAAAACCTGTCTTGAGTCTCCCTACCTACATCTGCTATATGATTTGCATCATTCTGCACAGTTTAGCCAAGTTCAGTCACCTTTTTGCCACCTATATAACTGCACCATTACCACCTCCCCAGGTATCTCCCCAGGTACAGCACTACCTCCACACTGAATACAGACAGACTGCCAGGAACTTCATGCATTGAGTAGCCAACACTGGCATTAAGGCTCTGTCTTTTTTAAGCATGCTCAAAAGAAAGTTTTTACCCAAAGAGATCTCAAATCTAGTAAAAGGTGCGAGCTTCCAAGCTTAGGGTCTGAAAAAAACAACACTAATGAATCATCGGAGCAAGGAAAACTTCAAATAAGACACAGTGCTGATGAAGAGTGACATGGGAACACTGTTTTGTTTAAGGCATAACCTGTATCCTGTTTGTTTCCTTTCTCCAAAGAGCATGGAGGTAAGAACTAAGGATTTAGTCATTACTGAAGGTATTCTCTCTGCTTCCTCTGCTGAAGGGTTTCTTTCTCTATTCTGCACTCTATGAATTCTTTTCTCTATTCTTGCACTCCTGAGCCCATGTGTACCAGTGCTAGAAGTGCATCCACCAAGACAGAGAAAAAGGGCTCAAAATGCCCACATACAAAGCACAATGACAGTGGTGCGCCTTTAAATATTCTTGTGTTTAACTGAAAAGCAGCTTGCTTTGTTTTTGTTCTTTAGCAGTGAGATTTTAAAAGAGGAAAGAATACAAAGCAAAACTTTGGATTTTGGAAAGACAGTTGGTGTTATGCTGCTTCTTAATTTAACGTTTGGAAAAGTATGTTCTTACTACAAAGCCAACCACAGGAGAAAGAAAACATAGTGCTCTTTTCCCAAAAATGGTGAAGCAGAAGCGATACAGAATGTCCTTTATCTCAGAGCCTGGATGCTGTGGTCTAGCCACAAGTCACTGGAGCTGGAACTGAAACACTGGCTTCCTTCCCTGCTGGCTGAGGTACATTTCAACACTGAAACATGGTGCAGCTGTAGCTTTCCTGCAATCACCCCTCCCTCAAATGAACCACAAAGAAAACACTTTGAACTATAGAATCACCTTTGAGTGCTCAAAGCTACAACAGCATCCACCGCAAACCTTAGGCAAGGCAAACTGACAGGAGCACCATGCAAGAGCTGAACTGTGCTCCCCTAAAGGCTGAGAAAGTACATGCCAGAAAGCCTCTAATTCAGGCAGACAGGATCCCTCTCTGGACACCTTTAAATACATTTACACACTCTCACTGAATCTACAGGAATCCTGTACATGTAGTTTTACTTCTTTAACACACAGACAATCTTATTTTAAGCACAGCACACCCCCTCCTTAGCTTTCTACAAACCGTAGTGACACTGAGACTAAGCCAAATGCAACTTGTCACCACTTCTTTCATATAGATTTTTCTCTTTCCACATCTACCAGTAGCTCCATCACACCTCAATTCAGAAAAATTCTACTCATCTCTTCCAAAACAGAAGCGGTCTTCAAAAACTGTATCAGCTATGTTCAGATCAACTACAGCTGCAACAACAAATGAAGTAAATACACATGCCTTGTAATGTGCAATTAACAGAGTATTCTCTTAAAAACAGAACCCAAAGACAATTCATTGGAATGAAACTGGCACCAAACAAATACGTGTCAAAGAAAAAAACCCAAAACAACAAGAATGGGCTAAAACATCAATGCTGAAGGAGATTAAAGTTTGGGCTGGTGACAAACTAGAGGGCACAGACAGACGAATGATAATGGTCTGTAACTCTTCCAACACTCAGATAAAATATATTCAGGTGGTTCCTGAAAACAGTCTGCCTTATTTATTGTCCAATAAGAGTAGTAACTTCTCACAAAAATTGTTAAATGTAGTCTATGGCAAGATCCTAAAAACACCGCCTTTCAAAATAACTCTTGAAGAGCAGTGATCCTATGGCCTTTATGAGAACAGGAATTGGCACATGATAAATTAAGGGAAAAAGTAAGTTATCCAATATTAGCTGTTAATTTTAGAAATCCATCTATGAACTTTATAGAGCACATAGCATTATATAGAGCTTTAGAGCTTAAAACAGAGCTCTGGCTGATTTCAGTGACAGCTGAGAGTTCTCAGTATCTCTTCATATCAAACCACAGGAAGTCAACTAACTGATCCATATGGTGATGAATGCACAATACTGGCTACATACTAAATATGTGGTTAATATCCAGCATTACATGAAAAAAAACCAACCCTCTGTAGCAGCCAGCAAGAGAATCAAATTCTTCATAGCATCATTCAATTCCCTTGTAAAAAAAATAATTTTCCTTTCCAGCATACCACAAATTAATCCACTACGTAACTGCTTACTTTGACAGCTTAGTCCTCAGCAGAATACGAAAGAATTTCCAGAGCCCTACAGTGCTATGGGATATGCAAAACAGGTGATGGGGGGAAAACATCATCATCATACAGCTACAGATGAAGACAGGATGCACACATACAGTTAATTCTATCAGTTTGTGTTTATACCATTTTAATTTTTTCTTTTGTTATTTCCATCATATATACATATCAGCAACGAAAGGTATTTTCAGAATTTTTTACTGTATTCTGAAGTCATATAATAATCACTTAAATAAAGTCAAAATTTTCACACAAAACACACTTATGCAACATTCACAATGCATCTACACAACAAATACCTTGAAATTGATCCCAAACCACATTTGTGCCCATCCTGTACAGTGGATGCTCCCAGGTCTGACACCAGGCAGAGCCCCTGGAAGGAGCAACTAAAACTCACCATAGATCTGGAAAGACTAGCTGCCTGAAGCTCCTTCTTCCTCAATTCGAATGCTTCATGTCCTACTTAAGTGCCCACAAGCAGAGAAAAGTACAGAAAGGAACCCCAATAACCTGAGAAGCAATGTCCAGAAAGACTCCCCATTGCAACCTGGAATGCATCTCATCGTCCCTTTTGAGAATAAAGTACAACATGGGCTATTTTGGCTAAAGCTATAAAAGATACTCACATATCCTTTCTTTCAGACTAGGAGGAATTCCCCAACATTTCAAGCAAACCCAGAATTAGCTCAAGTATTTATGCAGCCAAATTGTTTCACATATACCCAAATAAGAGAATGTGAATTTCTTTGTAACACCAATACTGCCGTTCCTTTCTCCATTCTTTTGCCTTTACAATATGGTGTTTCATTTCTGGGAAAGAGTTAAATAAAAATCTCCTGTCCACTCAACAAGGTGCAGTTACACAATACATCTTCTTCACTTCTTAAGTCAGTTTTGCTGCAACTGCAGACCTACTTCATCCAACAATCAGTTCACTGCCTGCAGGCGGTGCAGATGTCAAACTGTGGAGCTGCACTGTAAATCTTTATCACTGGAACAGCACAAAAAATGCTCAACATCCAGAGTGAGTGTGGAAGGATCCAAAACCTCAGTTGATATAAAATAAAAAAGCAGTAACATAGTCATTACTTAGGCCTTGTATTGCCAAATGACAGGTAGGACTGGCTTCTGATCTTAACAGAGACTGCCTGATATCAAGACATCTGCTGGGCCGCAGGGACGCTTTCATGTATGACACAAACTGCTTCAATTCAGGAGAAACAGTATCCCAGGCCAAACAATTCAAAGACAATCCTTGTACATTGTTCAACTCATACTGAACGTACAACACACTTGGAATAATTCTGAGAATTAGATAAGCAAGATTTGGTCCCACCTGTTCCTATCATCAAGTTGAAACCACTGGAAAGCAAGATACGTATCTTGGGAGAGCAGAGGCTTTTAGGGTTCATGGTTAGTTCAGGACAAAATGCTAAGTTTTAAGGATGAGTCAGAACTCTTGACAAATGTGGGAAGGCAGTTCTGAACCACCATTTATTTGTTCTGTGTTGTGCAGGAGCTAAGTAGAGGCCAGTGCCCTGAACGCAACCAGAAGGTCAGTGCTCTGCAGCACCACAGCAATGGCAACACGTCAACATCTCTTTTAATGGTGAAGTTTCCTTCCTGAGCTACCAGGCTTAAAAGAAAAAGGAAAGAAAAATAATCACAGAGAAACACAAGAAAAGTCATTCTCCCAACACTGTAAGCAACATTTGAAAAAAAAAAAAAAAAGCATTACTTGAAGTTTCAAATCCTAACTACTCTTCTCAGCTAATAAGCTCCAAAATTATGCACCGTATGCAGTTAATGACATCACAAGAAATAAACATGCCTCTTCTTTTCCAGTGCAACCATCTGCAGTAACATTTTTGAGGAATTAAACCAACCCACAGGAAAATTATTATCATGCTTGGTGCAGAAAAGTACCTTAAAACAAAGATGTTGACTGTGCTAAGAAAGTCTTGGAGATTTTTGTGGGGGGCAGTTCAATCACAGCTCTCAATTAAAGGCACAAGCAAGAGGCAAAAAGGATTCAAAGGAATGAGTAAAGGAATTACTCTCCATTTAATCTGCAGCTCACCTACTATAGTACCGAGCTCACAAAATGGAAGTGACTTATTATACTAACCTATATTAAAGAAAGCTTCCTCTGTTACATGGAATTGAAAATAGAGGTGGAAAAGAACCCAAGAACCTCCAGAAGAACATTAAATTCTTCTGTGCAGTTTGGGATTTAACTCAAGAAATCAGCAAGTAACTTGCTCTATACTCTTCCTTAACATAGTTCTGAGAAGCAGAGACATTCATCAGCAGAATCATATAAAAAATAAAAACATTCAGCAGGAGGTGGGCTAACTACATTATTTACAAGCAGGAAAACCACAAATGAGCTATTGCAGCTTTCCAGAACAAATACTGATGTAGGATCTGGTTTTGCACTAGCTTGCACTTCATTCAGATGTCACTGTTCCATACAAATAAACAAAACAAAACAGAATTTTTAAAAAACCCACTACTATTCTGTCTTTGATTTTACACAGGTGCAAATGACTGCCCATTATTTCAAATGGCATGTGGTCAGGATGAAGTTTAATATTTTGTTAATAATTTTTTTTAAGACAGCTCACTTTAAACAATCAAAGAATTCATTAAAAGTTACTCTTTTCTATCCATGTGTTAATGAAGCCAAGACTGGACTAAAACCCCAAATTCCACTCTCCACAGACTAGTAAGAAAACAAACTCATTTTAGCAAGCCTACCACGTCAGAGCACCAATTCACTGGTGACCTTCCTCACCTGACTGTAAAAGAAAGGAAGCAAGTTTCTAAAGTCCTGCTGTACCACATCAAGAATGAGAGCCCTAAATCACTGTCATTTTATGAATATTAAATGTGCAACAGTAGAGCAGAGGAATAGTTATTCCTTTCCCTCGTCCCGGAAGTATGCACAAGAGCTGGCTATGGCAGAAGGCCATGGAAGGCAGACTCCAACTCTTGCCACACTTTCTCTAAAGAACACTGAGAGACTCAATGCCAGCTCTGATTCCTCTATTCCTGGTATATCATAAACAGCTACCTTGGGACACTTCAAGAACTTCTGCCACTTGAACCTGGCAGAGCAAAGGACAAATCACAGCAATTTGTACAAAATGTTTCTGCACACATGAAACACAAAGTAAATGCAAATTATAACAAGGCAGCAAAATCACTTGGAAATACCCTTATTAAACAAACTGCCCCAATAAATAACTTCTGATGCAAAGCATTATGCACTTCACAAATTACACTGTGCCTTGGAAATAGTTGCTATCTACAAAGTAATAGCTCATGAATAGTTCTTGAATTTTTCTTTTGCAGTACTATATAAAAAAGAAAAATTCCGCATTTCTCCTCAGGTATGTAATGACTTAGTTGCTGTAAAAACAGACTGACCACGAACCAACAACCTTTGGGCACCCGACAGAATGTCCTCAGAAGTTCTTAAGCAGTAAACACCAAAACGAAGTTAATGAAAAATGCAAGTATCCATTCGTGATGCAGAGTTGAGTTTTACTTAGCACATTTGCTTTAAAAGCAGTTCCTCACAGGGCAATTCAGAGTGCCAGTGGAAAGAGGCAGGAAGCAGATACTCAGAAGCACCAGGCAGAAAAAAAGGAGGAGTAGGAAGGGGGAATTTCCTGATCCACAGAAGTGACAGTATTATGAAACTGCCTACCTATATCATCTTTTTAACCTTAACTGATGATTAAGTGCAAGGTTTTAACAGAACCTGCCTGAACCTTCAGTTAAAACTTTTTTGAGCAATACCTATGCAGATACAGCTTTCCAGGAGTTAATTTCCAGCACTAGCTGGAGATTATAATCAAAGAGTTTCTAGTTATCTCTGTTAATATCGTATTGGCCTTCCTGAAAGCATACCAAGTTTCATGGGAAAAGTTCCTAAAGTTCCTAGTGTAGCACTGATATGAATTTTGCAGCCTGACAATTACTCGCTTCAACACCACAACCATCAGTATTCCTCAAAGTCCACTCAAGCTAAACCCTAACATGTAGCAGGAGACAGTGCAGATCTATTCTGTAAATAGGAAGTATGAGACAACATTTAAATGTATGCATTTCAATTCATGTTAGACATTAAAAACACTCCTGAAAAACTCTTCTGAAATGCCAGTTGCATGCATATCACAGGGCTGCAGGAAAGATTTTGAAAAGGTGAGGTAAAAACCACCCACCGTATGAGTTAAACGAAGATTAATTTTTATGGAGGTCCAAGTTCAACACACATAAACAGCTGCTCAAAACACAATTCTGGCAAGCATCCACCTGACCACTGCAGAAAAGAGCACTTCCCTTCTGTGAAATAAAACAATTGCCACTGCTTCAAGTTGTACAATGCTAAAGGTACAGGAGAAGGAGGAAAGAGGACATCACAGTAACAAGATCACAGAAATAAGATCAGAAAGGGTACCCAAACAGTATGTTGGAAATTTAAGCAAATAAATAAAGCACTTAAACACACAGAAGTTACAAGCCACCCACACCTTCAGGAATTTCCACAGCAAACATTTCAAAAAACTTTGAAGAAAAAAGAATTAAATTGGAAGGAACACAAACATAAACCTGGATCCTAGAAATTGCTTTTCCACTGAATTTTTAAATGACCTTCAAAAATCACAGTTCTGCCTCCATTTATTTGCAGAGATATTTAAGATGTTAATAACCACATGTTTTTCTCAAACAGGTTTTCAAGGTAACATATGCAAGTACCCAATATTATTGTAAATTACTTTCTCACCAGGAAAGTAATTGAAAGAAAAAAAAGTATATTTACAACCCTCCCAACCTGGAAACAAATACACAGTTTAGTATACTAAAAAAAAAAAAAGAAGCAAAATAAAATATTCTCTCTTGATAGCTAGAAAAAGCTACAGTAATTGAAGTCTAGTTTTAAATACTTAACCAGTTAACACCCTCAAATGGCTTGGCTTTCTTTAAAAGTTCAGCAGCAAACATGAACTGCTTTAATATCATGAGGGTATCAATGAATTAACATCATGCTTATATCCATTAAATGAGAGCAGAATTAGGCTTAGAAATGCCTTCTTCTTCCTACCAGACAGACATAACAATTTTGACTCACAGCTGTTAAGTCAATGTCTACCGTGTGATGAATCCATCCCCATTCAGATGTCTAAACTTTCTGAAATCTTGACACACCACCTGGGAAATGGCCTTTCAGTGGAGAGGCTGGTTTCCTCTCAAAGAGAAAAAAGCAGCAGGGAAAATAACACCTAGGTCTTTAAGTGCCAGGCATAGAAAAATGTGGTTATGAGACAGACACTAAAGGCAAAGAGAAAGAAGAGAATCTAGGCTTATTTGTTCAGGCCTGTGTTGAAATTGTGAGTCTGAAAATGTCACCAAGCAGCACACTTACAGACTTCAAATATTTCGGTCTGATGGCAATACTCTGAGAAGGGACATCAGGTAGTAGCAATGCAGCTCTTCTGCACTGTGTTTTACACACACACACAAACACACACACACAAAAAGGACCCCAAGCCCCTGTGCTAGGTTATTATGCTTAATTCAAACATACAGTTTGATCCTGCTTCTCTTGAAGCTCCTGAAAATTCTGCCACATGCTTTTTGGGGGATGGTGGTAGGGGTGTTATTGAAAACAATGGTCAGCATACCAAGAAGAAATCATTGAAGTTAATTTTGGCAAAGCTACATTTACCACCTTCCTTCTCCTGCAAATTTCCTCTGACGCTTCTCATAGGAAACGGATTTGTACCCCTGATGCTGGAACCATGTTAAGAATGATCTTTGCACCCTGTCACTGTAAGAGCGTGTAATTTCCCACGCCAGGGACATGGAATACAGAAAGAGCTGGAGAAGGTGTGTCTGAGAGAAACTGAAAATCTAAAGTAAAAGCAGCCACAAATGGTAGCCTAACATTAGCAAAAGTGCCATGCCAACCTCACAGTGACAAAGGTTTCTTCACTGCTTTAAGAATCAGTGGAACAACATCAAAACTGATAAAGAAAATACTTGCCCCAAACATGTGAATTCATTTGATCCAACTGGATCTGACAGTAACATATTAAGAGAAAATTGTTTCCAAAAAGGAAATCCCCAAAAGATGGAACCCTTCTCTCCCTCTCTGAAGTGAAAGACACAAGACAAGAAACCTTCTTTTAGAGATAGAGCAATATATCTTTAATGCCTAGGTTATAAAGTGTAAAATTTCATTTTGCTGATCATGAGCTCTTATCATGGACAATTATCAATAAACATTCTACTTACCAATTAAGGCAGATGGAGAAAAAAAATCACAATGTCACATGGAATAAAATTAGACAAGTTTTGAATAATCATATGACAGATGTCAACAGAAGATTTTAGTGCCACAAATTCAGCCTTGTTAAGAGCTGAATGTATTGAGGCTTTAGAACCAGCCAATGGGCAGCAACATACCATGTAAATTTTGGGGTGTTTAAGAAACTTTTGTAATTATAACTATGGTCATACACATGGTTAAATAGATTTACTGAAAACATGAACTACATGATCAAGATAAAGCAAAAAAATTTTAGACTTGTTTGTTTTTTTATCAAGAAAATTTAATGATGAAATTAAAGTAAATTTTTAAGTACTAATATCAAGACTTTATTGGAAGATATTCCCTCCTATTGGTAATGCCAAGGATCACAAAGTGAATGTAATTCTGCCAGTAAATAATAAATTTAAAATTTATTATTTTAATTCCATTAAATGATCTTAGCTTTAGAGAAAAAGAATGTAAAAAATTCAAGAAGAGTGTAGCTAGACCGCAAAGCATCAACTCTTTGCCCCTGCTGCATGCTTTTTCCTCTCCCATAAAGTTTAAGCACTGGGCTACTACTGATAAGATCATATTACTTCTCTGCTAAATCAGCCAGGAAGAGACTTTTCAGGCGTTACCAAGAGCTCCTGCAGCATATATTCAACAGTGTATCTGCGTGGATACTCTCTGAATTAGCTAAGAAGCTATGCCACCAAAAGCAACTGGTTCCCGGATCATCTTGTCTGAAGCAAAGTGTTACTCAAGGATAAAGTTAACCAAGAAATATCAAGTTAATGAAATAATACACACCAGCTGTGGTAATACACATTGCATACTATTTTCTCTTTGTAACCTTAACTCTAAATAGAGTTTGCATTTTCAGAGTATGAATTATCATCAATGGAGATATTAGGTCATTCCTTATTTTCAGAAAAACCAGTAACATACAAGAGCATAGAGTGTATTTTTAGCCAGCCTACTTAGATCCAGAAAAACCCATTTGACTAATTTAATTTCAAAATTTAAATGATGACTTTCATAAAGATGCAGAAATTTAGAAATACATCTTTTGACATCCAGAAGTGGCTGCTAGATATGAAGGTGAAAATACTCAATATTGGAGGTGGAATGACACAACAGCAAAATGATAATGGTTTTCTCTGCAAATTTCTGTTTGTATAGGAAGCAGCTTCTATAATTTCCTCTAACATACCAGTTCAGAGAGAAAACAAGTCTCTTTTGTGTCAGTCCCTATCAAAATTATAAAAGGATCTTTTTAAATAATCACAAAATAGTACATTGTATGGTTTCTAAAAGTTGGGGGAAATAGAACAAAACTATTCCAAGCGTGTTAACATAAGAATCCTTGTCTTTCAGTTACAAAGTATACAAGGAAAACTGTGTAAAGACACTCAGTGATACTATTCCAAATAGTATCATACAGAACATACAAATACAGCAACACTTTCTTTTTGCAAGGAATTACCATCATCAAAATCAGACAGTTATTTTGAAGATCCCTCTTCATGATTAGATATTTTCTCATTGCAAAAAGAATAGTTTTGGAAACTGGTATGGAAAAAAAATAAGGCACAGTGAATTTCTACACCAAATATCCATCAGAAGAAGCTGGCAGCCTCAAAATTTGTTTCAAAATTGTAGCTCCCCTGCATGATAGAGGGAATCTGAGAGGCAACCAGCCTGGAGCACAGGGGCTGCAGTAGGTGAAGCCACGAAAGTCTGGGCTGTCACAGTCCTAGCCCCTTTCTTCTATACAAACACCACTACAGTATCTTCACAGAACCATCCTGACAGGTTTCAACATGCTTTTGCAGGTTGGTTTTCAACTGGATTGTGTCCCTCTGCCACGCAAGAACCAGCAAAACAAAGATCAGTGGATTTAGCCAGCCTTAAGACACCGTCAAGTCAGCCCCCACCCAAGATAAAACCAGTGAGTTGCAATCACAATATTGACTTCTATTTCCTCCTCCTCTTCTTGTTACTATGTGTCCTGCAAAACATTCAGACAACACAGTGCTTTATTTACAAAAGGCAGCGTGGTAAAGGTGAAAGAACTTTAATGAGCAAGAGCAGGAAATACCTTGGGACTGTGGTGTCCCCACAGCACGAATGATATTTTATTAAACCACTGCACAGACAGAAGTACTCGCCACCCCTCCTATCACTTTTTTATTTTAGTTTCAGGTATTAAAATGACAAAGCTATACTCTCACTTAAACCTCATCTTATTTAGACTATGGGAGTAAAACAGATCACAACTTCTTACTCATAGCCAGAACAAACAGCCCAAGGTCCCAGTTCTATGAAAGCTAATAAGGCAAAATGATTAATGATAGTAAATCAATTGATCTAATAAGAAATATACAGGGTGTTTACAGGAAACACTGTATGGATGCACCTGTGTGTAAGGCCTGGGTGTATTTTTCAGAGGTGACAACTTTTGGCTACCATTCTCCACACACAATCTCTATATTATGAATCTGGCCAAGAAAATAATGAAATCTTGGGGATGACTAGGGAAAAACAAAGAAAAAAAAACCCAATCCAAATCCCGAAACCAAGATTCTGACCATGAGAAGATCACACTGACATATGGATATCCACACCACATTAGAAACACAACCTGAGATTTAGATGGGATGAAAAGCAACAGAATGGAAGCAAGGAGGAAGTGCATGAGGCCTCAGTTTAGAAGGTAAATTGCTTTGGAATAATACTGTCTATGAAAAGCCCCAGAGAAAGGAAAGGAGGAAGGACATAGAAATGGAGATCTGCAGGCCCTTCACCACATCCTCCTCCAAGCCCCAAACTCTGAGACTGAGAGGAAACTGAACAAAAGACCAACGAACCATTGCTGTTCCAATCCCACAACATTTGAAGGAAACATAATTACTGTTATTAACATCTACAAATGCCTTTTCTTCTCCCAAGCACATTAAACTCACTTTTTCCTTCTACAAAAAAATTATCCTACATTTCCACTAAACTGCTGAACAAAATAGATTCTTTTTTCCTCAAAATGGCCTACAAAAATACTGCAGGTCATAACATCTACAAGGTCCTCATGAAAAGCTTTTCAAAAAGTTGACAAGAGAAGGTGTGCTAAGAAGCTGATCCCTAAGAATAAAAGAAATCTGCAATATTGTGTAACAAAACTAATTTAAATCAAACTGGAAGTCTGGATACGGATAAGGAAGAATTATGAAACACAAAGTCATAGGAGTCTGGATATACCTCATGTGGATTTTATCCATGGTGACCGCTAGTAAACCTAATTAGGCTGTATTACTAGAAATAAAGCAAACTGACCTGGCTAAATAGAAGATTTTTGCAGTTATTATTAAGCCTAATGTCATGTTTAAACTATTTGAAATAAAAATCTTGTCGTTAACAAAAGATTGCCAATGACTGACCTAAATCACTTGCATTTTTTAAAGATTTTGGTCCACATTAGTGGCATTCCCAAGCTTAATGAGGATTTCAGAAAAATAACGTGTTGAGGTAAGTCAGACCAGAGCAGAACAAAATATTCCAGTTGTCCAGCCAGAAAAAGAAAATCAAATTAAACAAGTACAAATGCTTATGGAAGGAATGCCTGCTTTGCCAAAAGATAAAACTTACAGAGTCAAGAAACCGGCCATTTCTTTCAATTCTGCCTCAGCTATCCACTGCAGCTTTTTTAGTCAAGTTTTAGAGCTTGGCAGCAGGATCTAATTGCTTCTGGAAGTTTTCTGCACAAATGGAGATTGTAAATTTTTTACAGGATAAAAGCAATTAGGGATGCTAAGAATAGGTTAATATTTTTCAAAGACACATCCACAATAATTTATTACAGTTCACTCTCAGAAAATAATATGGGGGAAATTATTTCTAGTAGCCAGAATCCACTTTGTATCTGGAAATCCTGTATTTGCAATTTATTTCAAATAAAATCTCAAAACAACACTGGTCTCTCCAGCCACAGGTATGACTCAGTGGTGAAATTACTCTTATTTGCTGCTGCTATTCAGGATTCCAACACTGATCTATGGGTGTAAGGTAGAGCTTCAAAAAGAAAGGTAACTTCTACCCATCTTTGCAAAAAAAGAATATACATATATATATATATATATATATATATAAATGCATTTAACTATATTGGGCCAAATAAGCTCATTGTTCTTAGAGCACAATATCCATACTTTAGTGAACTGTGATATAATAACATGCTGCAAGTTATAAAAAAAAGTCAGTAAAGTCCAGGAGAGAAGGGGCAAAAGACAAGGAAGAAGCTTAATCAGGTACACACAGACACAGCATCATATCCTACACAGAGGTTAAAAATTCAAACACACCTTCAGCAGTACATTTTATAGTTATGATCATACCATAAAAAAACTATTGGATTAACCCTTAAACATGAAACATCCTAGTAACAGGGAATTTATTGTGTTGTCATGAGGTTTATAATGCCCACTGAGCACACTAACTCATATAATTGTATTTCTCCATTTGCTCCCATTAGACCAAAGCATGCGAGGAATTTCTGTACAGAATAAAGGCATTTCTAAAATTCCTGGAAACTAAGTATTAGTTAGCTTTCTATCTAAGCAAGCCGTACTCCTTTGCAACAAACAGGACATTACTGACAGAAGTCAGTCAACCTGAAGACACATACCCCAAATATGCCCCAAAACAGGCAGCCTTGGAGTACTTCCAAACTTCCCCTGCCCAAAAGAACAAAAACAGCCAAAAAGAACACCCTTCAAACTTATTTCTACTAAAAATTAAGGGTTTTTTTTTTTTAAATGGTGTAATATAAATGTGTTAACAAACATACATGTTACAATGGGTTAAATGCCTCACTCTACTGGAAACTAATGCAAAAAAAACCCCTCACAGTAATTAGTTTCCTGTGCTCAAGAAAAGAATCAAAACTGCAATAAATGTGGGGAAAAGAAAAATCACAATTGAAAAGGTACAGAACTTAAACACAGAGCTACCTAACACTAAAGCCTGCATGGGCAACCATTCTTCTATATATTTTCCTGCAAATACTGTTTCCTTCTTTTTCAAGTAATTTGGTGTGGAACGGCATCTGTATAAAAGATGTTTACACAATATTCTGAAACATGGATATTTGAAGGTCGTTTCTATTTGAAAGCACTGAAGAACCTTCTTCTTTCACCCTAATCAATAAAAAGCATTTAATTGTTGGCTGCAGCTGTGTAACAGAAACAACAGATTACATAAAATAACCAGTAAAGTGTTACTGTAAACAACATCAGAAATTTATGTGTCAAAAATGTCACAATGTCTTCTACATTGATGGAGCCCCATCATTTCATATGGTTCAGCCGCAAGAAATGAAACAACTCACATCTAAAATGAGGTATATGCTTAAGCACACTAAGTGGCTTTGACAAGCAAGATGTTCATTCTTTCTCAGGAAGAAATTAATAACTGGTTTTTCTTATGTCAGACCAAGAGGTATTCCCATTTTTATGACTAGAATAAAAAGAAGCAGATACCTTTGAAAATGTAATTTTATAAAAAGGGTATTTCTGATGGGTTTGATAGTACTAAGACTGGGAAGTACTGAGCACCAAAGTCTACTTTAAAAAAAACCAAAACAACAGAACTTAAAGAAGTTGAACGCTAAGTCTTTTCTACTGTCTGCTAAGAACAAGGCCTAAATGAAGGATTGTTTTTTAAGACTGTTTTAAAAATAAACTATAAGCAACACATAGCTGAAAATGCCTGTGATTTTGTTTAGCACCTATATAGAGATGACTAACAAAGAAGAGGTGCAGAAGACCAGAGACAAGATTTTGTTTTCTTTTGTTACTAATATTAAAAAACAAACCTACTCAAAAGGGCCATACAATTTTTTCTTACGAAATACCATGATAGAGATCACCAGAAGGAAAACACAGACAACCTCTCCACAACTCTGTCTTGAAAAATTGGTGGCATGGTGATAGAACCATTTTCAACATCCAGAACAGATGCTACACATCTTAATAACAGAAGTATGAGACCAATGATGACAGTCTTGTATACGACCATACCAGCATTGCATAAACACCACACATTTCAGTTCTACTAGAGATGAAATGAGAACAATTTAATCCATCTTCCAAAGCTTTCTTTGGTATGAAAAAGCCAAAAACCAAACAAAAACCCAAATCCAAACAAAAACAGCAACAACAAACTAAACAAAACCAACCAAACAAAAATTTACTAAAGGACAGTTTACATTTTTCCAACAAGAGTACAGATTTAATCAAGTCACTGACCTCACCATGGTATTGGTGGTGCTCTCCATCTTCTCTCACTTTCATCTCCACACCTTTTGAGGTTTATTCTACTATTCTTCCAATAATCCTAAATAACATTGTTCTAGTTTCTTTTTAAAAGAAATTCAAATTGGAGCCATTAAAAAGGAAGTTTCCCCAGAACAAAAACATCTACAAAAGCTTCTTTTTATCACTATATTTCTCTTTCAAGTTCACCTTATCAGCCCTTGTTACCTCCCTTACACTCTTGTGTCAGTGTGGCAACTCACGAACAAGTAGAAAAGAAAAAGCAAAGTGCCTGGAATTCTCAACAGCTTTTTCTGGTAAGCTCCAGTTGCTATAATTAGACAAGCCCTTTTCTAAATCACAAATACAACTATCAATAGAGATAACAATGAAAACTAGCATCAAATACATAGAACAAGCCAAATCTAAATGTTCCAGTTTCTTCCTGTTATCTCAAAATGTGCCCTGATTTAACCCTCAGAACACAAATACAATGGGTGTTTCCATGGCTGTCTTAGCATATAACATACCTATGTAATATAAACAACAAAACCAAATCACCTTATTCACAAGTCACAAAACTAATACTGTATAAAATGAGGGAATGCAATTGTTTTCACTTAAAGCCAAAACAAGGATTTTAGAAGCAAAGTGGATTCTGAATCACAAAATAATTAACCTGACACTTCTAACCAGTCTAATGTCATTTCAAGCACCAAAAATTACTGAAATCCTACAAAAATTTAAAACCCAGCTTCACATTTCAGAGATTTTCTCCACTTGCTGAGTTAAACTTGCATTTTCAAACCAAAACATGAACAATTCGTTCAGACCTCAATTCTTTTACCTGCATTCATTTTTTAAATAAGTTACAGTTCTAGATTACAAGTTCATAAAGTAGTCCTAAAAGACCTAAGTACTAGAACATGAAGCTTCTTAGTTCCCCTAAATATAGCAGCAGTCACATGGCTGTCATTAAGACATTAGCTTTTCCATGGTAGAATACCTCCTAAACCTTTCCCCCAAAAAATCAGATTGTGGTTCAGTCTTACATGAAATACAGCAGGTAACCTCTCAGACCTAGAAGAGTCTGTACAAAAATACACATGCACAAATGCAACCCCAGTGCAAATCCCCCACAAAACTTACACAATAGCACCTCAAAACTGCACTGCTGAAAAGCAAGAAAAAATGATTTGCTGTTCAACAGGAAATAATGAACAGCTGTTTGTTAGACTCTTCTTTAAAATAATGTACTATATAAATAAATCTTCTTTACATCCAGAAAGAATAATTTATTTTTTAAAAAAGATAATTTAAGCTTAAGATGACAACCAATTTTCAGGAGTAAATTTGTACTTTGCTTTTTGTAAACACACAAACATACCAGTTCACACCATTCCCTGACCAGTTCCAATACATCCAGATTGCACTCTCCACAGTAATCAAGCAAATCTGTGGATGTTTGGTAGAAATCCACAAAATGCCAGCATCCAATTGACATCCACCAGCAGATGTACCAGGCACCAAGTTTTATTTCACTGATGGGAAAAATAAATCAATACACACTATTTTACGTGGTACATTCAAAACCAAGAGCGCTTCACATGCCACGGCTTTCAGAACTCCCTGGTGTAAAACTGGTGCTATTTTTCCTGCTGTTCAAATAGAGAAGCTGAAAAAAACTGAGCTGAGAGCACTTCAACACTGAGTCCTTTAGAGAGGTGGGGGCAGAGTCCATGATTTCTGGCTGCCAGCCTGAAACTTCTGCCACTACTCAGCACATCCCTAACTTTAAAACCACATAGAAACCTCTTTCTAACCAAACACTTGCATTGTTTCCCCTTCTGGGAAGAGAGATACAAGAGGTCATGATTATCTCAAAGCACAGGGTACCCCCAGTAATTTCACTGCACCAGAGCACTGCAGGGTACTGGACCCCTATAAGAGCCTGATTTTGCCAACCTCCTGATCCCAACAGGAATGCCAGAGACTGCTAGTTTCACTAGGAGGGCTGGCCCTCAGATGAGACACTCCTGGGAGTGTTTGCAGGATAAAGACATCATTCACACAGACACTTCCACTGGCAGGTACCAGCAACTGCTGGCTCTTCCATGTCACCTCACAAACCCTCCTGAAAAAGTTCTCAAGGCTGAAGTCTGGACAGCAGACCACAGCAACTCAGCCCTAGAAATGGGAGCAACTGGTCTTCTCTGTAGCTTAAGAGTCCTGCTAAGGCACAGCTGGAGCATCAGAGTGGAAAAATAGCAGGAAAAATAGGCCAGCAAGAAACCTTATTCCAGTCCAGCCTTTCCAAAACAGTGTATTATTTCCATCAGCAGACTGGAAAGCTTATTACAGAAATCTTCAGGTACTGTCAGAGCCTTGAAATGATGCATTTACCCATCAAACAACCACCACTGAACACAGCAGGACCTAATATGATGGATCATAAACACTGTTGCTCTGACCATACAGATACAATTAACTTGATTATTATCATTATTTACAGGGTATCAGCTGGCTAGATCCACTGCAGACTACACTAAGTTCCTGCATAGAAAATACCCTTGGAGCCATCATATTTTCCCAGTCTTTCACAGCTTCTGTATCCCAGTGACAGTTTTAGAGAGAAGATTCTTCAGAAGTACTTTTAATTACTATTTCCTCCTTAGCTAGAATGCATTAATTATAGCCTGTTCCTCCAGATAATAAGAAAACAAAAAACAGTGCAATATGAACACTACAAGAAACTTAATTACTTAGTCAGATGTCCTTTAGATGTCAGTATGACTACAGAGAGGAGCAGGAAAATAAAACACACACATATCACCCTCAAGTTGTTAGATCAGTTATCAAAACAATGTCTTTCCTCAGTGACTTCATTTTGAAGAGCTCAACCACCTAATTAATCAAATGACTGTTACGTGTTTCAAAAATATGCTTTTTTTAATAAGGGAGGCTTGCTGATGTATTTATTACAAAGCAAATGTGGTAAATGGTTCTGTATGCAAATACAGAAGTGCAGCATGACTTTGAAGTTTGAAGGTCAGATACAGTAACCATTCTCATCAAGGTTCTTATGTCAGACTGCATCTTCTGGTTTACATCTGAGCTTAGGGGGAGGAAGAAAGAGAACTAAGAAGAAAAAAATAGAGTCAACCAGTTCTGTGACAACTTAAGAAGAACTGGAACATTATCATTCACCTGCTTTCCTTTAAAAATCTACTAATACCCTATCTCTCACAAAATGAATAAAGAAAATGAAAAGTGTGCCAGGGACACAAAGAGTTTCATTCTGCTTTTCAACTTTGATTTTCCTGATGAAAAAAACAATCTACTTAAGTCAGCAATGATTTCATATTACAGAAGAGAATGTCATCTCCATTTTCACTGATGTTTCAAACCCTTATTGTTTCAGAGAGCTGAAGGATTTTCTTATTGATCAACATGTTTTATTTTAAAGCAGTATAGACTCAACTGCAGAAGCAAATCAGAGGATTGTGCACTGATGTTTTTCCAGGCATCAGAGAATTTATCCCTCACCATTCCATATTCCCAGCAACTTTAGGATACAAAACTCAACAACTGGGCCTGAAGGCAAATAAATATGCTTCAACTACAAGAGTCTGATCCATGTCAAAAAAGAAAAACAAAAAACATAAAGTATACTTTACATGCATACCTCAAAGACAACCAATATAGATTTATTTTTAGCAACACCACCACGTTTAAATACAGTAAAACTGATAACACTTCCCAGTAAAACACTGAGTTATAAACAATCCCCTCTCACACATAAATAACAGAGACATTATCCAAAGCAGACAGGAACATGGACAGATGTACACAAAATAAACACATTCAAACTTACCCCACTCCAGATACTCAAGGATGTTCTTCTCTCTTCTCAGAGGGGAATTATTACATTCATCATAAAGGCAGATGAGTATATCCAGCAAGGTTTCCACACTGAAGCATTGCCCATTAGTCTGTGTTGGCCCATCCAAAATAAACTGCTCCAACTGCTTCAAACGCACTTCTCCAGACATGGTTGTTTCAGTTTGCATTGGGGTTTCTTTTTTAATGATTATTATTACTTTGTCAGAAAAACAACAACAACAAAAAAAAAAAAAACTTTGAGGGTTTTGTTGCTTAAAAAGAAGTCAACGCTATTTTTAACAAGTGTCAAACTGTGGCGGTCCTTAATTGCCAGCCCACCTCGGTGTTCCCAGCCTGAAACTAAACCCTTGGAGTTTCAGAGACACACATACAGTGTGCATATCTGTATATGCATGACTTTTAAGAGAAGAAAACAGTTATTCTAAAAAAAAAAATTAATAGGCTTAGTAGGAAGTGGGGAAAAAAATATACATGGGCATCCCTGATGCCTTAATAATAATAATTGCACTCAAATTCAAGCGAGACTGCCTGACACCGATTTCACCGGGCGTGCACAGGCACACGCACTTATATATTTAAGAAGGTCTTCTCCTTCATTCCCAATGCAGATCATGCAGCGCGATCCTGCGAGGAGCCCCGCCGCAGCACCACGGGCTAACAGCCCCTCCGGTTCCGCTTCCCCGGACGGATGGGAAGGGAAAAACAGATGTATTTACGAATTTATATAAGCGAAAGGCAGCAGAAACGAGGGCGCACACCGGCGGGGAAGGAGGGAGGGATGAGGGGCCGCGCAGCCCCGCCGCCCCCCGCCGCCTCCCCCGGCCCCGGCAGCGCCTCCGCGGCCACCGCGGGGTGGGGCGCAGCCCCCCCTCCTCAGGGCGCAGCCACGTCCTGCCCCGGGCAGCCTTTCCCTTCCTCCTCCTTCTCCTTACCCAGTCTCCTTTTAAGGCTTTTCAGTGATTCAAAAAAACTAAAGTCTTCATCGTCGCCCCCTTCTCCTCCGCTGCGCCAAGGGGCGGCAGGCGGGACGCGCGCCGCGACACACCGGCAAAAGCGCTCCGAGCCCTGTCAAATCCTTCCCATGGCTGCGGCGGCTGCTGCTGCTGCGGAGACGGCGCCCTCCTCCTCCTCCCGGTGCGCGTCCTGGGGCGGAGGGAAAGCGCCGGCGTCCCCGCTCCGACCGCACGCTGCGGGCCGGGAGGCCCCGACGACGGCGGCGGTGGTGGTGGCGGTGGCTTCACTCCCGGCGGCGCGATAGTGTCCCGGCTTCGCCCCCCCGGGCAAAGGGCATCCTCGGGCGGTGCGTGTGCGGGGTGTGTGTGTGTGTGTGTGTGTGTGTGTGTGTGTGCGTGCGCGGAGCGGCGGGGAGGGGTAGCGGCGGCGCCCTCCCTCCCCGGCTCGCTCGCTCGCTCCCTCCCTCCCTCCGCTTCCGCGCCCTCCTCTNCGGCGGGGGGGAGCCGCCGCCGAGCGCCACCGCAGCGCGGGGAGCCGAGCCCGGGGCCGCCGCTACTGATGGGATTGAGGGGAGGAGGGGATGCTGCAGCAGGGAATGCAGGGATACGGGCGGACCCAGGGATACGGGAGGGAGAGAGGGCGGGAGTGGGGAGGCCGCGGCGCAGCTCCCTCCAGGCTGCGGTCGCCCGGGCTGGGCTATCCCGGGCGGAGCCGCCCGTCCGGCCGGGGATCCCTCCGGGCTTTGCCCCGAGCTGAGGGGAGCAGCCGCCGCCGTTGCCCGGCCCGGTTCCGCTCAGCCGCCTTCCCGGCAATAAGGCCTTTGATTAAAAATCCCGACCTGGTTAGGAGGTCGAGCAGGGGGAGCGGCGCCTGGCTGCTTTCCCGAGGGGTTTTTCCGAGCTCCAGGTGCGAACACAGACTCCGGCTGCCTCACACTTCGAGGGCTTCAAACGTGACAGAAAACGCATCGGCTCGTGGCGGTTCTGTCGCCACTGGCGAAGTGCCTGCCCTCACCGAGGAGCCCACCGTGCCACCCCAGCACACTCCGGGGAAACAGGCTCGTTTCGCGGGCATTTCAAACCCATCTCCTTTAAGAGCTGAAGGATATTCTTGTTGATCAACGGGTTTTATTTTAAGGCGGAATAGACTCAACTTGGCAGAAGCACAGCAGAGGATTTTGCACTGATCTCTTTGCAGGGCCTCCTGTGGGGTGGAAAATGGCAGCTGCCCACTAACATATGGTGGGAGCTCTCCTGGCCAAAGGTGTCAGGGATGTGCTGTGGTGCTCAGGCTGCTCAGAGGATTGAATGTCATCTCTAAGTCAACGTGTAACTTCAGTTCGTCCTTCCTCAGAAGTCAGGTGAAAGGGGAGGAAGGCCATACAGCCCCCAAAGGTCACCAGCCATAGGTGAAGTTCAGCATTCTCCTAAAGCCCACCAGGTCCTGCATCTTCTGGAGCTCCAGGGAAGGAAAGAGCTCAGATACCTGCTTTCTCAGTTCTATAACTACCAGAAGACCCTCAGCTGGGTTTTGCCATAACAAGCATCTCTATAGTACTTTTTTTTTAAACTGGCCTTCTTACCAGCTGATGCAAAACATCTACAGTCTTACATACCCATTAAGATGTAATAAACAATATGATTGAATTAAAGTCCCATATGTTTGCTCAGAATCACTCAGCTGTATATAAAGCCATTGGTGCGAAGCTAGAGAGGACAGTGACTCCCACCCTGTGCATGCAGAATGGCAGAGCAGACTCTTGGAGAATGAAGAAATGTGTGGAGAATTAAATTTTAAAAGCTTTTTACACAAAAACCCTCCAAGAAATGTTGGAAACTACTAGAAATGTAAGTGAGCTTGTCATGGGTAGATAGTAGGATTAAACTGAGTGTATGGGAAGAAGGAAAGGGTTTCCTTCCCATTCTGGGCTACACCCTTAGTATGACAAGAGTCCTGTGCCAGTATCTGAGGTGCTGCTGGTCCTTGTCTACTACAGCCCCAGCAGTTCCTCTGTGGTAAGAGCCTGCTCCAAAGCTGTGGCACACAGGCAGTTTTACAGGGAGAGTAAGGCATTTCCTGCTGGCTCTCTGCTGAACTTGTGGAAATTGGGATTGAAGCTGGGGGTGGGGGATGCCTGATGACAGCAATAAAAATAAATTGCTATTGCAGGGGTAGGTGGCCCAGATCAGATAGCACTTCCTATAGGGGTTGGAGACACGTCATCCAAGTTCATCCTCAACACAGATTAACCATTAATAGGGTTGCAGCGGGAAAACAGAGAAGGCTAAGAGTTAAAGGGATGTTAGCTCCTTGGACTTTGGCACTGCTTGGTAGGGAAGTGAACTGAAGAACAAATGCCAGAGATACAATGGGTGTAGATATTTCACTTATTTACATAGGTTACTGTGTTTTCCTCAGCCAATTATAAAGTCTTTCTTTGTTTTAATTGCAGACCAAGTGTTTGCAAACAAAGATACCCAGCAAAGGCAGTCGCTTTTCCTATATTTCTGGTTTTAAAACGGAACCCTTGTTTCTGCCAGCATCACTTTGCAGAAGTTGCACATCAAACCAGTTCTTTTCAGTGTTCTTTTCAGCTCAAGTGAGGCTACAAGTAAAACCGTAAAAGCTGCAGTTGAACACAAAAGCCAGGAATTATTTGTTCTCTCCGTGTTTTATACCCTGTCCAGAAATATATAGGCATCCCCACAAGAACTGGTGATACACCCACTGGGCTTGTAGTCAGCTGTCATGCCACAGAAGCTGTGAGGACCAGGTAATACCAACAGTGACTGGTGGCATTTTTATTTGCTGGGAATTATCTATGTACCAGATGAGTGATTCTCACAGTACACCCGTGGGATGGAAAAATATTTTCTCTGCCTTATAGGAAAGACTTTAGAACAGAATATTTAGAAAACCAACCAAATAATTTAGTGTAACACTCAGAAATTCCTTTTCTCTTGTACATTCTGTCACTGAGACACTGCGTCCTAAAAATACACCCAAGTTGTGCAAACATACCCCAGTATCTTTCATAATTATCATGTGTTTGTTTCACCCTGTTCTTGTTTTAATAATAGCACAATAATATTTTCTTCTCATTGCTTAGCTTTACAAATGTTTACAGTACCTAAAACATAACTAATGATAATAGGGAATTTATGTCTTACAATAAATTAGGCAAACTGATAGCAGTAGAGGGAATAGTGTGGAATGAGGAGGATACAGTTGAAACAATGTGGTTTATATATTAAAACATGTATGTTGAGTGTTTCAATAGCTATTGATGGTATAATAGAGTCAACAGCATTTTCCCTCCAGGGACAGAGGTTTGTTGTTTTTTGGTGAAGTATTGTGGATATCTGTTTTTGGTGTGCAAACCATTTCTAAAGTCAAGAGAGACCCCACATGCTTCCTGGCAGGTGAACAATGCTTGTGATGGGTAGATCTACAACATGCTTAGGGACAGGTGCTTGAGAGTGGCATTTATATATTGACAAAATTTTGCATCCAGGCTTTTCTGTTCTCTAAAACTTCACTGTGTAGACACATGTTGTTTGTACTGATACAGCAGTTCATCTCCTGAGGAAAATTTTGTAGTACTGTATGCAAAAACTGTGCTGGCACCCGATTTAGGGGATGTGTGTATAGACATGGGGTGGTACCATTTGAAAAGGGGTCCTACAGGTGTTGCCTGAACTATAGTAATAACTTAGGTTATTGGAAGAGGCTGCAGGTGGATGCAGATGGAGCACACAGTGGTCGCACTCTAGGAGGACACTGAATACCAGCACGTGTGAATGGAGAAACACTTGTTCTATAATCTGTTCCACTGTAGTTTCACAGAAATCTTGCTGCTGGGGCAAACTTAATCCTAGCAAACAGAGAGATCTCTTCACTGAAACTGATGGCTATTGCAGAGCTTAATTAGTCTCAGTACCTATAATAGTGCATTTAGTAACACGCTTTAATGTTTTTAAGGACTTGTAAATCTACTATTCTTTCCCTCTCTAACTGCCTTGCCAAGACCTATTTCTCCTGTGAGGTCTACAGACAAGTCCAACTACAAGCACTAAATGGTACCTGGCAAAATTGATGCTTAATATTTACCTAATCCCAAAACAATTGTCATAAATGTGTATGTATATATAGGCATTGTAAATATGGAATTATCTTTCTCTTCCCTTATGCTTCTTTTATTGGTCTTTGGAGTCTTATTTATAGTCCTAACGATTTTCTGTGAATGGCTGAACTGAATTATTTTACCTCAGAGAGAAATTGCATCATGCTGATCTCACTACACTGGTTCTGTATTGGCCTCATCTCCCTGGTTTTAGTCTTCATTTAAAACTAATGAGAATGTGGCCACCACCAGCATACAATTATCTGAGAAGAATGAAGCAGGTTTGACCCTGCTGAAGTGTCCAGGGGTGCTGGGCTCTGAGCAGAAACAAGATAGCCCTTGTGATTAAAGAAGAGGAGAGGAAGTAATGGTATTACATTTATAACAGCATGAAATTGCTATAATTTGAATCCTGCTTTTATGATGCAGACTAGGAACTGACCAAAGTCACGTCTCATTCTGACCCCCAAAGAGGACCCTGTGTTTGCACTCTGACAATGCTGTTTCATCTCTCAATATGTTGTTTTCTTCCTGTGAAATTGGGACCAAGTCTGCCAAAGCTTTTAGCAATGCTGTAAACCCTAATCAATGTCAGTGTAGCAGTCTGAGATTCTTTTTTGTTTTCCTTTCTTCAGTAACATAAATCTATGGCTGTTATTTTTTTTTCTCTCTTTTTTTTTGTAGTCTGTAATGTCTGCAACTTTTCAAGCCTTCAGTCCCTCCATAGACCGGTTCTTTCCTGTGGATTTCCCTATCTCTGCTGATGTTTTCTTCCACTGTCCAGAATCTGTTACCTGTGTTATGCCACCTTCAAAAGTTGAACTCTCCTCAAGATAATTCACTCCCTTAGATGAAAATATTTAATGAGGTAGAACTACTCTTTGTCAGGTCAAGTGGCTTCTTAAATTGAAGAGTTCTGAGGAAGACCATATATTTATTAGTGAAACTGGATGGATGCAGATTTCTGCCACTGCCACAAGAAGCACAGCCAGATAATTCAAAAGGGAAGTGGATATATTTACATTATTTGGCTGATGCCTATACAAAGCTAGTGTTGCTCAACTTAAAACAGCAATAACTCAGCATGAGCTGCTTCTAAACCTAACTCTTTGCAGTGGTTCGTAGTTTCTACTGATCATAATCAAGGCTTTCAGTGCCTGTTGCTCTTCTTCTAGTGAACACTCAGTGCTGTAGTATGGACTTTTTTAATTAGAAAGGTGTAATTAGAGATTAATTCAGTGAGTATCTTTTTGTGAAAGTGATTTTTTTTAAAAATTGCCATGAGTTGCTACTGTCATGTAAATAACATTGATGGAAGGGATGAGGAATGAGGAAACGGGTGACTAAGAGATCTTTGATTGGGCGAGGAAACAGGATGAAGTGAGGAAAAATGGGATAGATGAGAGAGGGAGGGAACACAATGACTAATTTGGAAGTCATATGGGAAGGAAGAGTTATTTAGAAAGGGGAAGTGAAGGGCAGGGAGTTTGGCGAGAAAGAGGGAGGGAAGATTGTGAAGAGGGAGAGGGGAAAATACTTATTTGTAAAACCCAGCAAATTCTGTACTTAGATGAAAACAAGTCCAGGAAGAAGCCTAATTTGGAATGTGAACCCAGGGTGGATAGAACTGGATTAACTTTACCTCAAAGAAGGGCTCAGAGTGCCCAGCTCATTTCAAAGGGAGTTCAAGAGATCACACACTGATCAAGAGATCACACACTAATCTTGATTTCTCCAAGGTTGTGGAGTTTTCAGATTGGAGGTCTGACTAATTCAGTTGTTGTTTTAAAGTACTGTTTTGGTTTATTTGAATTTTAATTTTGGAAACAGTGGTGCCTCTATTTTATGTTGCTTGTCTTTAACTTAAGAATTTGGAGAAATAGTATCAAAGGTCTAAAATACATATTTCATTGGGAAACTTGATGCAGACAATGACGACAGGTGCAATTCAGGCAGAAGTCTGTTTTAGCAGAGACAGGACACTTAAAGTAAAGAGACACTTTCATCATGGTCTGCAGATTGAAATCACAATATTGTGGCTTATCAACAGTTGGTATTTTGAGTTTGTTTGCTAAAATTTATTTGAATGGAGAGGCAGCAAGCCCCACCTGTCTCTTAATGGATTAAATTTGCAATCAGTCATCACATTTTAAGTAGGTGATGGCAGTGGCGCAGATAACAATGACTAGAAACCAGCACTTCTATTATTTGCCAGTACTGCATTTTGCAGACTGATTCCTTTTGCAGTGAAAACTAATAGAAAAAACGAAGTGCTCTGTAGAATTTGAGACACTTGTGGAAAACAGTTATTGTAAGTAAAGACGTCTTGCCTCTCAGCAGGTAACTTCAGGTCACGTCCCACAGAGAAGAAAATCTTGAATCATGGAATCATAGAATGGTTGGGATGGAAGGGGCCTGAAAGATCATCCAGTTCCAACTCCCCTGCCATGGGCAGGGACACCTTCCACCACATTGTTCAAAGCCCCATCCAGTCTGACCTTAAACACTTCCAGGGATGAGGCATCTGCAGCTCTGGCCAACCCGTACCAGTGCCTCACCACTCTCATAGAGAAGAATTTCTTCCTAACATCTAATCTAACCATTTTAAAATGTTATATAGTGTCAGTAATGATCCCACTCAAGCCAATGCCAAAAAAAGCCTCCTTGATCTCAGCAAGAACATAAGTGAACTCATAATTCCTTCTGAAACAAAACTGTTTGGACTCAGTTTTATGGAAAATAAGAGTGGTTTATATCCTTGCACGACGTCAACCCTTTTTTTTGGTGAACTGTCACTGCACAAATTAAGAGATTTAATTATATGGAAAGGTTAGAAGTGTGATTACAAGTGGATTTTGAGGTAGAGAAAGACAAATATTTGTACTAGTTTAATCAAAAAGTGTGGACATACCACTGGCTCAAATCCTTGTGTGTGGATAGCACTGGGAATAATTGTATTTGTGGGAGGAGGTGCTGGCCAGTGGTACAGCTTCATCTTGTTGATAGTGCTCCCTCAGTGAATGGAACCTCCCTGAGAGAGGAGAGAGCAGATCTGCTGGCAGGAGTGCTCCGGACCTGCATCTGTGCAGGAGGGTGAGGTTAGCAATGGACCAGTTTGCCACTGTTTCAAGTAACCCAGCTCACCTCGGCTGAAATAAGTTGGGGCTTGCTTAGCCCTCCCTAGACATCAAAAGGAGGGGCAATCTCCAGCGTGGGGGCAAAGACAAGCACCAGAGGTTGTGCCATGGGCAATAACCTCTCCCAGTGGGGCATGCATAGGTCAGGACATTGCTCTACAGCTGCAGTCATTCAGGGTACAAGTTTATGTGACAGTGAATTTTTCTTAAGGCAGGAATGTTGCTATGGATTAATTTGATTCAATCAATCAACCTGAAGACAAGGACTAAAAGTACTAATACAAAGTAAATATTTTCAATCAGAGTAAGTTTTAACAACTCGTAACTTGAAAGTAATTTGGCAGATTTTCCTCAGGTTTTGCAAAAGTGACTAAAATAGACCTGGCGAGCTTCGGACTCATGCAGTTTTCCAAGCCAAAGTTGTGATGAAGGGATGGAAACAGGGTGCTATAACAGAAGCTAGCTTCAGCCTTAACCAGGAGATGTTGCTGCCTCCCCTTAACATCTCAAACTATGCCAAAACACACTGTAGGTGAATTATAATCATTAAATGAAATGGAATGTTTCTAAAACTTCAGTCAAGTAATGTCATAGAAGCATTAATCATCATACCGATATATCTCAAAACCTTTTCTTCCCCTGTTTGCTAAGAACATCAATGATTTTCATGTGTGGTGCATCAGGAAGAAGCAAGGTCCAGCTACATTCATCAACTGGAGTCCAGCATTTGCTGCCATCACTTTCTTGGCTTCCTCCTGAAGCACAGGATTTCATTTTTGAGGCCATGAAAATTGGGTTTCCAGTTTTCCAATGGAAATTGGTAATGAAAAAAGATTTTTGAGGATGTTACAAAGATTTGTATTTTTACCATGAAAGGTGATAGCCATAGTTGTATGTTCTTAAAAAAAGGCATTGGCAGTTACCAGCTGTTCTTTTGGCTTTTCCAACAAAGTGAAGATTTTCTTCCTTGACTGAGTGCTGAGGGAAGTGGCTAGTGGATGTATAATTAACTTCCAGCTATGGCCAGCACTGCTCTACACAGCAGCAATCCTACAGTCACTAATCTCACTGCTGTCTCCTACAGGAGGAGGAAATGAGCCGGGCCGTGGTCTCTGAACCTCATCCTCCCTCTGGTCAGGGACACTGACAGACCCAGGGTGCAGAGCCACGGGATATTCAATTTATTGCTCCAGTTTACTTCAAGGCCTTTCCTCAGACTTAATTCCCTCACCCTGCAGTAAAAGTGATAATAATAAAAAGGTCTGTGATTCACAGTTGAAGCTCTGTATCTTGCTTAAGTTAAACAAGTACCTAAGTGCTCTGCTGAACTGGGGCCAAGGGTGGATTACTGAGGGAGCTGGGCAGTCTTCCCATCTCCAGCCAGTTCACCAAGTAGTCTCAGGCTAATCATGGAGTTTTCTGGGGCTTAGTTTCCTGCACATGTTCATCATAGGGTATCTATTCTGACTGGTAAAGATAAGGAGATAATGAGGGAACATGAAAAAACTTAAGAAGATGGAAGAGAAAAAGTGCTGTAGAGAAAACAGGCTTCTGCATGTTGGATATACATTGCATGTTACATTCTCCTTGTGACTTTTCCTTAGTTTCTGGACTCTATTCAGTATTCGTGGAAAAACATCAGGCAGTTTATTAACAGAGATCCCACTTCTACTTTAAATGGCAAGAGAGTAGTCTGAATCCCACCAAAACCAGTGGAAGAAGATCCAGCACTGCGTGCAACCAACATTCCAGAGCTGTGTTGCCCTCAAGCAACCTCATCGTCCTGGCAGCACTGGCCTGCTGTAGGATGTGAATCCAGCAGATTTTGTTCAGGCTGTTTGCCTTCATGACATACAGCAGCCTGAAAAATTAACTCAGCCCTCCTTGCACTGGCTTATTAAAAGGGAAATGGAACAACGTCTTTGTCAGTCTGTGCCTGACCTGCACTGGGAGAGTTTCCTCTGATCAGATATGGAGCTTTTAAGGCTGTTTTGCATTTCTCTGATTCCTACCTGGCAGAAAATGGCTAGAGAAAGGGCAAGAGTGTCACTTTGGAGAGCTTTTTATTGATATGAGAGAGGCCTGGTTACCACATAATAGTTTGCAAGAACAGACTTTCTTTTTAACACTTTTTCTACTTGGAAATTTATATTACATTTTGCAAAGTTAGAGCAAAATAGCTTAGTGCATTGAATTGCAAGAGAGCTATCCTGCGTACATATGTTTACTGTATCTTTTGATACAGGGGAAATTAGCATTAAAAAAATCTTTACTAAGAATGGATTGTGTCAGAAATTGGTTTTGTAGCATAACAAACAGACAGGAAAATATAAGCATACTAATCCATCCTGTGCAAGATAAGAGCTGAGGTAAGATACTCTCCATGAACAACTGCTACCTGATGTTATAAACACAATTGCGGAGATTTTAGTACCACATTACAGCATCAAGTGTGAAACCAGAAAACGCCAATGTACTTTTTGTGGATTTTGACGTACAGTTCTGAAAGAGACTAAGCTCTTTTTTCCTTATAAGTGGCTTGTTTATCCATAGATAAAGCAGCACTGTAGCATACTTCTGTTTCTGTGACCTCCTCAAAGCTTCATTGCAGGCATTTCCTGATTCCCAAGTTCTGCAGATTTAGAACTGGAAAAGACAGAAGAGCAGTGAGTATCAGCAATATTTCCTTTTTCTGTTATACACTCATGGGTCAGTCTAGAAGGAATTAGCACAGACCAAAATAACTATTTTTGCTCTGATCCCCTTTCTGCAAGGACAGAATTCCCAAATTCTAATCACACCCTCAATTTTGACTCACTTATAGGGTGTGAGGTGACAGGGGCCAACATGCAAAGGATTAGCACCCATAGGGAATGAGCTGTTTTCAACTCCCCCCGCATGACTGTGGATTTGAAGGCTATTTTTTATACCTCTTTTGTTGTAAGTGAAGGAAAAAATCCAATCAACCAATACAAGAAGTGGAAATAGAGTCAGTGGGGAGGGGTGCTGGAAAAGGTGTTTTTGGAAAGGGAGTTGTAACTAGGACATATCCCCTGAGAGAAGCTTTCAAGGCCCACCTTCTCATCTTTACTGGGAGAGCAAATGATTCAAGCCCATTCCTGTGATTTCCAATCATGGAAAAGGTCTCCTGATCTGTTTGCCAGTTGATATGGCATCCCATCTTTACCTGACCCAAGGCTGCAGGCGAGGAATTGGATAAGTAAAAACTGGTCCTTGTCATCTCCGCCAGGGTATGATGTGTGGGAAAATCTTAATCCTGACAGACAGCAAAACCAGGGTTTGCCAGTCCTTAGCTGGAAACAAACTGTTTAGAGAAGACTAAATTAAAGGGCAAATACTATGACAAAAAGAGCAAATCCAAAAGATAAACATGGTATTTAAGACATAACTCAGTTGCAGGAAAAATCCACAACACTGCAAATGCAGGCAGTGCCCACAAAATGTGTTGTTCAGCTAGGACGGAGGTTGATCCTGGAGCTAATGAAAAAGGATATGATTCATTCTTTACAGAAGCAACTGCATGAAAATTTTTCATCAAATGATAAAAAACTTTAATATGTGAATTACATCAAAGTGGATACTCCATCAAGAGCATAAAGTCTGTTGCTTAAGAGAGAGAATATATAGTGTGTAATTACAATATCACTGAAGAATATGGCTTATGTGTTTAGGTATGTCAGCTGTCCAGCTGCACTTAAGTGTCTTTCAGCATATCCATTACATTTGCATACGATATATGTAAATTAATATGTCCTTAATTCGTACCTATTTCTGTATGCATAGATGCAGTATGCATGTATATACATGTATACATACATAGGTATGATATAAGCACATATTCATTCAGAGCATTTTAATATAGTTAAAAAACACCGTGCCAAAAATGTACACCATCTGTTTTCAATCAAAATAGCCTATTTCAGAGTAAGGGAGTGTTGTCTGGTGATCAGAGCGGGGGAACTAAAGAGTCAGGACTCACGGATTCCATTCCTGAATCTGCCAGGACTTGGCCGCATGGTTTTGACAAGATCTGTGACTCCTGTGTACCCTGGTTTCCCCATTTGCAAAATGGAGCAGTATCTACTCCTAGAATGTTGCAATGGAAAATATAATTAGTATATTCTTGGAAAAATACAGAAGTTCTTGTTATATCATCATGGTATGTTTGAAGAGTGGAATTTAATTGAAAAATACAGTACAGGATTTGTTTTAGAAGACATACATGGCAGCTGTGTACATAATTATAGCTATTTGTACACACTTAGGTTGCCTAATTTTTGAATGATAGTACCTGTAATAAAATTAATGGGGGAAAAATGGTGCTCAACACTTTATGAACCCAGCCAGTCCTGTAAAAGTTTTCACACTCTATTGAATAGGGTTTCCACGGTGACAGCCGTACACCAGTGAGTGAAATATGTGCTGTACCTAATTTTCAGCCTGAAATAGGAAAATACAAATGGGTATTGGGATTTTCTGGCAGGTTCCATGCAGAGAAAGCCTAGCTCCATTGAAGACAATTACAGTACTCCTATTAACATAATTAGGACAAGATTTCACCCCATCCGCTTCTTTAGTTTCAGTGCATCCCTGTCAGGAATACAGCAGGGATTGCTCAGCCCATCCCACAGTGCTTTCTCTTGGGCATGTTGGCACTGTGGCACAGGACATTGTCCTTGCTGTGCCCACCTGGGTTTGGTGGGAGTGTGCCTGGTGTCACAGTGAACAGAATGCTGAGGGTGCTTCATGCTCCTGTTCACCCACCATCCTCACCTGTCAATTCCCACACTCCTTTGCTTCCCCCATAGTGGGCACATCTGTGGGGTGTTAAGGCTGTGCCTGGCCACTGGAGAGAGAGATCAGAGGCGCTTTCCATTGGGATGAGAAATACCATAGAGCAAATTGCATAAATGCAGCAGCTGTATAGTGTTGGAGAGGAAAAGGAGCAGTGTTTGTGTGTCAGGGCTGGTTTGCCTGTCTGCCAGTACCAAAGTGGCAGTGAGAGAAATCATGTGTGCTGAATGCTGCTCGTGTATGCTGCAAACTGAGGCATTCAAGTATGTGATAAATATTTGATGTAAATATGAATGTATTTCAACATCTGTGTCTTTGTCACAAAGGAAAATGGGCTGAGCTTGTTTGTTTTGGATGTTTTTGACAGCTGCTGTTCCCCAGGTTGCACCTCATATCTCGATAGTGTGCTGTTGTTTAAGTGCAGCTTCAAAAGTACATTTAGGATCTTACCTTGCACACACCTAAAATGAGTAGTTGCTCATCCAAGTGAGCTGGTACAGTGACATACATGATAAAGCAAGAAAAAGACAAGGTAATAAAAATCTCACAGCTATTAAGTGGATTTACAGGTTTGTCACTCAAAGAAATACTTTTACCCAAGTGAACGAAGACAATGTACAATGTCAGATTACATTGGAGACATAAAACAGTTGATTCAAACACCAATTTAGGAGAATCATATCTCCACGTCTGAGATCTTAAAAGCTATCATCTTCTGTCTTTGTATGTGCAAATGTATCTGATCTTTGGATCCCACCTGCTACATTTTAAAGGAAGAGTGTATTCATGTAGTGCCCAGGAAATGCTTTGTAAATCCAGCTTTCAAGCCTCTTTCATGCGTATGGAGAGTTTGCATCATATATATAAGAGTTTCCATCATAGATGTATGCCACCTTCATTTTCAGCTACCTTTAGTCAGAGCATTGAAGATAACAAACTTGCTAACCAGGATAAACTTTTCTTCAGTTCTTGAACTTCTGTAAAATGAGATTCCTCTCCAAAGGAGGTACAATTACCAGCCAAATGAGACAGCAGCTTCTAATTTCAGACTACCAGTGACACAAAGAAGCAACTAGGGAGAATGGAGCAGAGAAGGAGGGTAGGGCCTGGTGGAAGAGGAGGAAGGATCTAAATCCTGCTTTTTGTTTATGATAGTCTGTACTTGGAGGGGAAAGGGGGAGATGAATCTCTCATGTACAGTAAATAAGAGCAGTTCATTCAATCAGTTCATGCAGTAGGCTCATACAAATGCTCCAGAGGATGTTCTCATGCACAGACTTACATTTCGGGAAGAGAGAGGTTTTGCTCTTGTGGCCCATTTGTTTTTCTGTCTCTCCACTGTGACTTCTAGCAGGGAGGCATGAAATAAGGGGGTATTGCCAAATGAGTATCAGCCAGTTCTGGGGCCAGGGCCAAGAGGCAGCGATAGGGAGCTGGTGAAGAGTGCTGCCTCTTGGCATGGCCCCGTGTGGAGGGCAGTGGATTCCTGGGTCTGACCTTGAGCAGTCAGGAAGAGATTGAGGAGGCTGAGCCAGGCAGCCCAGCTCCCTGCAGAGGCCGCTACCCTGGTGCAGAGCAAGGCTTGCTGTAGGTTAACAATGACTTCCACTGAACCAGGGCAAACAGAGTCTGGCACAGCCTGGCTTGGAAGGCCTGCTGCGTTGCCTTGTTTTTGAGGACACTTGTCTGACCCAAATAACAAGGTTTTTGCACATTGCCAAATGCACTGGACATGTCAACAAATGCATAAAAGTGTTTGGTTTACCACCAGACTGAAAAAATATTTAGAATCTGGATGGCAATAAACTGCAGATTTTTTTCCCCTGCCATCCCAAAGAGTATGATTCCTAAATTACGTATCACTTCCTAAACACAAAAATTGTTCCGCAGTCTGTTGGCAATGGTATTCTCAGGAATTTATAGCTGAAAAAAACTTTATTTTGTTTTGTAATACCTTTTCACTATATTCAGGGATTATTCCTGACAGTGCCAAAAGGAGCCTCATGACTTTAGTTCATGCAGACTCCTCCTCAGAGGAGGAAAAGTGACAAGAATAACTTACTTAAATTCTTTATTCACATAAAATAGATGCAGTTTGTCAGTGGCTTTTTGACTGTGGAATTCTGCAGGTGTTCCAAGCTGTAAGGCAGCATTACTAGTACGTGAGTTGAGATGGATCACAGAATGGGAGATGCTCTTTAATGCTCCACACTGCCATTGCCATTCTTAGGCGGATGCTACACAGTGCAATGGTCTGACATAGCTAACAGCTGTTGTGTCATTGTTTGGAACATGAGGTCATCACAATACACCACAATATTTTCTTCTCAGGGATTGAATTGAGCTAGTATACACTGATCTTGTTTTCCAGTTTCTGCTGCTATCTGTGTCAAGCTCTTTCTCACACATGAAATGCAAAAGCAGGGCTTGAGGTGAGCAATGCCTGGCGCTACAGCAAAAAGTAGCATATGTGATTTGAGTCTTGTGTTGGAATCAATAGACAGCTTCTGCTTCTGTTTTCTATCCATTCCTCAGTTTCTGGACTGTGGGAAAAATTGTCTCAGGTGAGACAAAGACGGGGCCTTCTCTATGTCAGACATGAAACTTCTGCTGTCATTACAAAGAAAATGGAACAATCTGCAATGAGAGTGCCAGCACACTCCAAACCACAGCCCTCCTAGACTTCTTCTTCCAAGTCTGATGGGGATCCAGATGCAAAGGAACTTTTCCAAAAAAACAGACCTTGGCTCTCAATGCTTCACACTGCAAAGGATTATGCACTTTCAGAAATTTTTTCTTTGAGAACATTTGTTTTCCCGATGGTGTTACTTCATGGACTGTATTTACTTTTTCCATTTTGTTCATAGTTACCAGTGTGTCTATTTTCATAGTCATGCTCTAGAAACAGAAGTTCCTTTGCCTCTCTCCACTAATCCTTGTAACCCTCACCAAAGGTAGGGGCAGAAGCCAAGGCTTAACACCTAATTTGGATAATGATTCCTGCCCACCATGTCCCTCCTCCCACATCACTTGCCTCTTTATTACATTACTTATACAGAGTGAAGTGCTAACGGGTGCTTTCTAACTGCTTTGAAAAACACAGTCATATGAAAGAAGCCAAGTAAGAAAACAGAACATTTGGCGCCAGTAATGGAACACAAAACCTTTTGCCTTCGCCCATGGGTTTGAATCTAACCCAGCTCAGTAACAGCCCAAGTTGTTAACATGTCAGGGTCATGTGGTAGCCTGAAATAGTTCAAGTTCTTAGTCCATGTCATCAGGTTTGGGACAGAGAACCGTGGACTCCATGCATGGTCTTGAATGTAATCCAGCTCCATTCTTACTGGCAGGGTAATGTGGTTGGCTGGCTAGAAACAGTCCATGCTTTTAGCCTGTTTTCCAGCAGAAAAGCTTCCCCATCAAAGAAACAGTCAGGGCAAGTAGCTGCCCCATCATTTTGGCCATCCAGGTGGCAGGGAATGGTGATGGGTCAGTATAGTGTAAGAACACAGTTCCATCTTTTAGAGGCACAGAAATTGTGCTGTGTGCGGCACCAGGAAGCATAGCAGCACCCCTGGAGTTAGTAAGGAAATTGGGACAAATGAACAGCACCTCCAGGAGATCCCAGCATTTGAAAACTATGTCCCTTAATGCTTTTTCTGTGGAAGATAACAGGAGGAATTTTTTTAAGACCCTTGTCTTCTCTAAAGAAGCTGACTTTCGGAGACTGTGTTAGAGTTGTTACCCAACAGGCTGCTGCCTCCATCTGCGACTAATGCTGCTGTGCAGCACAAGTGTACCCTTTGGGCAAGGCTGCTCCAGCATGTCTTTGCATCTGGCTTACTGGGAACTCCTGCAGAAATGTAGCGATTCAGACATGTGTCTAAACACAGAGGAGTCACAGGGCAGAGCAGAGAGACAAGCTCAGTCCTGCACAGTGCTTTGGGCTCATCAAAGTAGTCTGGGAGCCCCCTAGTCCAAACAACACCAGTGCTGAGGATGCTCAAGGTCTCACAAAAAAGGCTTCAGACCAATGTGAAACCCATCTCAAGCTTGGCTTTAAGAGTGTTAGATTCGCTTTATATTGTGCTTCCAGCAAGAACTATCTGTCAATTGCAGATCTTTCTAGTCTGAGAATGTTCCAGTTGTGTGTCAGCTTTACGCAGCTTTTCTTTTTCATACCCATCTTTGTTGCCAACATAGCATTGGACTTCCCCAAAGAGTTTTGTTGGAGACGAATTCAGACCAGCATTTTTGCCCCATTTTCAGCTGCTTTACCCTTGTATAGTGCCAGAGCCAAAGCAGTACAAGGGAAAGGCTAAAATGACTTAACAGGTGCATTTTAGCAGCCTTGGATGATGTCTTTCAAAGAAGCAGCTGTATAAAGATGTTTTTGAACATCCTGCCTCCTGCATTAAGCGGCCTTGTCCCTTACAGACCAATTCAGTCTCCTGTAGATTCTGAAGTGTCTCTTTTCACTGAGAGAGCTGTAATAAAGTCTTTATTTTGACCAGCTTTGCCATGGCTTACTCTCTGTTACTGCCCTGTCCAGTTTGGTTGAAATTGTCTGCTGGATTAAAAATGGACATCCAAGCAAGGCATCTATTCTTATTTCCCTTGTTCCCTTTACAGAAGACACTAAACCCAGAATAGGACTGTAGTATTTTTCTTCAAAAGGACAGAACTTGGTTTCAGCTTTGTGCCCATATAATGTATGTAGTGTGGCTTGGGAACAGCTCCAATTAAACTAAATATTTCCTCTACATAATGATCCATTCGCAACAGTAATTTATCAGTATTAACATTTAGAATTTATTTCCAGAACTGATGTTTTAAAGTATGATTAATCTTCAACATGATTAAAATAATTGCTTGTAACATTTTAACTGACTTTGCCAGGTGACAAGAAATCTGTGAATGTCCAATTCCCATCAGAGTTTCAAAATGCTCTCACTATACTGCTTCTACAAGTGCAAAACAATCTTAAATAATAAATGGAAAATGTCAGCACTGACATCTGTCAGCACAGAAATTGTCTTTAACAATGTCATTAGTTATGCCTTTAAACTTTTTCAGGAGATCTGGAAGCAGGGCTATTTATCACATGTGGAGTCCACATTTGCAAGGTCTCTCAATTTTAGAACCCTAGAAAGTAGTTTCTCTGCTCTTTTTGAGGTTATGGCTCTAAAATTCAGTCTTCCTTTATTCTTTATTTACTCTTTGGACTTTTATATGTTCCTTTCCATCTCCCCTTGTGCAGTGCATCCCTGAGTAAGTCGTTATTCAAGTCTCCCAAAGCAGGATGTTCACATGGGACTGATTTGGAAACCATATTTAGAGCATATTACCCTAATTCTTTATCAGCTTTCATGGGCAAGAGCTTGAGACATTTTTCTGTACTAGTTCTTTGAAAGCACAGATCTTGCTAGTCCTGAATTCTTATTATCGTTGGTGCAATTGTAACCTTCAACTCTTATGCTATCAGTGAAGTGAGATTTCCCTTCCATCCTCTTGAGCTTCACAGAAGATAAAATCCTGGTCCTTTTTTATGTTAAGCCCTTGTACTCTTGTATTCTGCAGGACTGGGAGCAGAGGATCTAGGATTGTGGATCTTCCGTGGTCACCTCTGACTTCACAGAGTCAACATAATCCAGTGCCTGCTGTTCTGTCTTGGGCAGGACTTTGATCAGCATGTTTTCAGAGATAGCTGAATTTTGGGTTGACATCTTGCTGATCTCTGCTGGACTTTCAAAACAGGGTAGGAGTCATAAACTATTCCCTCTAAGGTAAGCCTCACTGGTTTGGGAGCTATGAAACAATCTTATTATTTTTAAAGGACAGAATTTTTCTTTCATTCTCTCCTCCCCTCCAGACACTCTCTCTGTTTATTTTTCATTCTGTCCCATACCTTCTTTGTTTATATCCCACATTTTGGAAATTTCTTTCTTCTCCTTCATCTAACTGCTCTTTTTTTCCACACCATTTCTCTGGACAGGAGAGCAAGATCTGGAAAGAATCAGACATTTACACTGATAATGTTCCAGCCGGATTAGCAAATGTTTGGAAAAGACCTCATGCTTTGGGCACCAACTTCTCTCTGATTGGGGTAAAACACTTTAATGACTGGGGTTATTGCTGGATAGAGGCTTTTTTCCTTTATGGTATCTGGTGCTAGTTATTATCAAAGACAGATTGTTGGACTATGTGGACTGACACCGGGCTAGTCCAGTCTGGCAATTCTCATCTCTGTATAAATGTGAATCCAGACACATTTCAGTCTAGGATGGGTGTTCTTTTTGATGCATACAGGATAAATAATGAGGTATACTCAGTAAAATTAATAGGCTGCAAGAAGGAACTGGTGATCTCTGCATCCATTGCTCTGTATACTTGCCGAACTGAATCCCCAGTTCCATTGGAAAAGAACGAGCCACAGAGCTTTCCACATATTTTAAAATATATGTAATCACAAGCAACAAAGACTTAGCAGAATGCTTCAGTCATCTGGGTTTAGACATAAGGCAGGGTTAAATTTAAAGCCCAGACAATACACTCGCAGCTAACTTTTTGACCTCATTCTATATGTGGGTTTTCTCCATTGCTGAATCCGTGTCATGAGGCTGAGAATGCCAATATACTTTTTAGATGGGGAGTTGATCCCTTAGGCACTTATCTAGCTGAACTGCAATAATTGCTTCCTTTCCTCTTGTATTTCTTCAAGGCATTCTTATATGTCATATCTTAGCGTTTCTGTTGACCAGAGCAGGAAGCCATACAGCAAGTTGCAGCCAGATTTCAGGGACTAAGCTGATTAACTCTGGTGAAGCTCTAATGCAAATCCCATCCCATTTAATTCCTTAGCTCACCTCCACACTGCATGGTATTCCCTCCACAGACACAGTCCTACATTACCAAGTGACACAACACCGCCAGCAGCCTCACATAAATCTTGCAGAGCTTGGGGCTGACAGTCACACCACACAGTTTTGAGGTGAAATTTCCTTCTTAGCACAAGGGCCAAACAAATGACACGCAATGTTCAAGTCACTCGGAGCTTTGCAGAGCAAAAAGGGTTCATGTTTTGCAAAAGGGAACTTACTGTGGGTGGTTTCTTAGTCTGCTGAAGTGTGCTAACATTGTATTGCCTGGATAATGAATTAAGTGTTGTAATATCAAATGTGAGCATGTGTATTTATGTTTATAGGTACACATCTATAGCTACAGAAGTGTGCTCCAGTGTAAAAGCTGGTCTGATAATACTGGTCAGAATAAAATTGAACTACTATAAAAATAGAAATCATGGGATTTCTACTGTTCCCAAGGATGATAATCCTTTTCCTGCAAAGACCTTCTAAGATGGCAGTTAGCTGCCAACACAGTAAGGAAGAAAACATGACAGAAAAAAACCCTTCTGCTGACATCTCTACATCCATGTCATTATAAATTAGATGAGAGTTTAGCTTCAAACTGTTAAAAGGTTGTTAGGCCCATGCTTGATAGAAAGACTGATGTTATAGTCTGATTTTGACAAGGTTCAGGTTAATAGCAGCCAGCTGAATTCCACAGACATCGGCACACCTCTGGGAGCTGCATATTCACAGACAGAGATGGGTTGACCTCATCCAATTTATATGTTTGATCCAATGCACTGGAGGCCATCTAAAAATAGAGTTCTGGAGGGGAAGACAGATAATGCCCCTGAGCCACAGACCAACAAAAGAAGCTCTCCTTCTTCCAGCCTCTTTTCTCTCTCTGTATGAGGCTTCAGCTCAAACTTCCTTACAGTAAAAAAATTGCTTTTATCACAGATCCCCTCAGAATAGATAACTTCACTCTTAATAAGTCCAAAAGAAGATTTGTCAGCCCTTTATGAATAACCAGATGTTGGGAAAATGATGGTGTGTCATTTCCCTGAACAAACATTCCTGGCATTTATGCATTTCCTCCCATATCTCTTTAAAAAATGATTGTGTGTAAATTTAGTGCTGACAAAACTGAGGGCCTGGGAGAAAATGGATTACTCATTCATTTGGAAATTTTACTTGGTCAAGGCATGGAATTTTTGTTTTCTGGGAAATTTGACAATGAAATATTACTTTTCATTCCAATTCAGAATATTTAAAGCAAAAGTATTACCATTAAGCAGAAAATCCAAAATGGCATTGTTTTAGACATCGTTTTATTTGAAAATTTCAAGGCTTAGTGTTTCTTTCACAATATTTTTAGTTTTCATTACATGATGTGACCACTGATGGAAACTTGCTTTTAAGTCAAGTGCCACTCCTATGTACTGGGCTAGGAAAGTTAAGATGGTTCATTCAGTACTAAAGAGCATCTGGCTCTTTAGTGTTGAAAATGTGGTATTTTTGGAAAATGTGTTAAAATAGCATATTTAATTTATTCACAATCATATGCAATTCTTCAGTTATATGCTAAGGTGCCAGTGATAATGACTCATTTATACTAGCACAGCTATTGAAATTAAGTAATTTAAAAACCCCTCATTTTTAATATAGAATTTTAAAAATGCCAAAACAAAACCACTTCCTTTTCAACATTTCCCTAAAAATCCTAAGTGTAATCAATTGAACTCCCATATAACAAAATAGTGGCTCAGAAAATACTTTCACAATTAGAAAAAGTTACTTGAAATGCCTGTTTAAATAAAAAGGTCAGGCAGTTGTTGTTCCTGTATTTCTAGAATCGTGTCCATGTCCAAACAGATGGTTGGTGGTTATGAAGGTCTATGTATATTTAATGTTTTCATTCATAACATTCCCACACAGTTATCTGCAAGATTACTTCTCTCAGTATAGATATGTTATTGATAATTTCGATGGTGAGATGAAACAATTCATTTACATGGATGATGGACTTCAGTAAATGAAACCCCAGTTGTCTCATTCTATACCTCATGTACAGAACAGAGATATTGAAACATTGTCTATGAAATGAAAAATATACCCGTGATTCACCTATATTGCAAAATGATTGAACAAAATTACTCCCTGGGAACCAATGTACCATTACCCTCTTTTGGAATGTCAGTCATTTTCCTCTCTGGGTTGTGAGCCTGATTTGAAGAGGGGACGGAGCAGCAAAACCTGTGCGGCTCTGCTGATTCAGTAATGTACTGGCAGAACCACCAATTGTAAAGAGAATTGCTCTGTGTTCACTGAAGGAGGCATAACAGAGTGACAGAAAGGAAGCAGAGCCAAGAGGGCAACTGATAGCCATGGCTGTTTTTCACGTGTGGGGGAATTTCTCTGCTATGTGATTTTGCACACTGTGTAGCTTAAAAGAGTCGTATGTCAGAGAGAGCCCCAGCCCAGTTCATTAATCCACAACTGCCTCTAGTAAGTACTGTCGTAAAAGAAAAGTAAAGGCTAACGGACACCATTTTGTCCTCTGTTAAAAGTTGCTACACTGGAGTTTCCACTGGTAAAACCAAGGCTGTGGTATCTTTGCCAGGGTTTAAAATGTTCTCATGTATTTATGGTATCAATTTGGATTCATTTTAATTTATGAAATTGATTTGAAAGAATACATTAGAGTAGAGCATTTATCCTTAATCTGAAGCAGAATCAGCAATTCTGGTGTGCTGATTACATCTCAGAAACCCATCGTGCCATCCTAACAGTGCTCTGCACTCATGCCATGGATGTGCTTGATGTGGGTCAATGGTTGGTGGGGGAACGTGGCAATCCAGCTGCTGTCCTGATGCCATGTGGCACATTTGGCAAGCTACTTACCACCTTTGGTGTACCATTTGTGCGTCTTTGAAATAGGTTTTCTTATTTTGTAAGGGTATAATGATCTGTATATGAGAGATAATGTGACTAAACCAACTGCCAGAAGTCTCTGTGCTTGAATGCTGCACTTCACATTCTGGACTCAGCAGCTGAACTGAGACCAGCCAGAAGCACTGCTGAAATACCACATTCACATCTACTCTGCACTTAAAACACCTTCTTCTTCCATCCTCTTGCCATGCAAGCGTTTCTTCCAGTGAAGTACCTGCCGCCAAACTCCCTTCATCAGTCTATTGCCTGGTGACCTACAACGATCCGTTTGTCCACGGCAGTTTCCCAGACACTTCCATTGTGCCTCTAACGGTAAGTCTAAAGCGATGCTGCCCTCTCCTGTTCACTCTTGACCTGAATGATCTGCTTCTAAGCAAAGGCTGCCGATGTCTTTGTGACCACCTCGAGCTAAAGTGTAGCCAGGAGAAAAGGTCCATAGTTTTACTGTACTTTTACCAGTCTTTTAAGATCTGCATAAATAGCGCACTATTGAAGTGTTCTTGAAAATTCTATTCCTTGCAAATTCTATTCCTTGAAAATTTTCCCTCCCTAACATTCCTTTTATCTCTCTTTTCCCATCCCCCCTTATATTCTCTTTACAATTGATTTTATATTTTTAAAATTCATCTGCTTCTTACCAATCTCTTCTTCCCCCAAGAGCTTGCTAAACACACTCCTCCACCAGACCCAGCTAAAAGAATGGGTTCTAATTGCAACAAACAGTTCACTAAAAATCAGAGGAGACAGTCAGTCAAAGCCTGGTTCCGTTATTCGGTCCCTGAGATAAGAGTTTGACATAATAATTGTGCTAGCTCAGACAGCTCCCCAGAAGAACCCATCAGGGAGATAAACCCCTCTTCAGAGGAAAGGGCAAACGTATGACAGCACTGAGGTCTAAAGAGACAAAATAACAATAATTTAGTTTTTCTATTGTTCTTGTTACCACCCCTCCTGCTCTATAACTTAAAATATTCACACAGCTCCTTTTAGGAACAATGCCTTTAACACTCATTCAAGCCATTATTGAATGCATGTATAGTTCAGTCATTCTGAAACCAGATTTTCCAAACTGTGGGCTGTGGGGGAAATTCAAAAGGACCACTGGAGGGCTAAAAAAAATTAATCTTATTGTTAATGTAATTGTTTAAATTATGATTGATTTAATATCAAAAGAAAACATAATTTTATTTCTCTTGTTCTTTTTCGTAAGTTTTATGCTGACAGCATCTCATTTTTCCCAGGGTAAGGGCAATTGAGAAGTGGCTGTAAATACTGACTGCAAGCAGTTATACTAATCAGCCTTTAAATGCTGGCTACAGCTCAGTCCCTCCACTACCAGGGAGAGTTCTGTGCACTCCTCCTGTAATTACGGCCAATTCTCTCTCCTCTGCCCTGGAGGAGCTGAGCTGCTCCTGCCATGGAAAGGTAATTAGCTATTTCCTGCCTAGGGAGAGTCGAATGGAGACGGATGAGCTCAAAAGCCTTAAATATGCGCAGCACTAAATATTGCTGTTCTGCTCCTTGAATATCCACCGCTCTTAGTGCCGCTGGGTTGATCGCTCTCAGGGTCTGCTTGTTGCCGCCCCTCTAGCACTGAGAGTTTCTAGGGACGGCTTCTCCAGCCCGGCTCCTCGGATCCTCAGGTGGGGAACTCGGTGCTGCCGAGTGTTGAACATCTGTGCGCAAGATCGGAGGGGTGTCAGTTCACTGGGCTGAGAGTGTCAGTGCTTTGCAAACACTGAATCCGTGTGTCCTGACATCTGTGCTCCTGCCTCACCCTAGGGCCGTGTACCGATTCAAATGAGGGGATGGCTGTTGCCTCGCACTGAGCTCTTTTGAGGAACACAGTCCTCCATGTATTGTTCCGCTCCAGAAGCTACTGGATTTTGTTCCTTTAAAACTGATACGTATTTTAATACAATTTCTTCAGAAAAAAACCCAAAAAACAACCCTGTTTCCTTTTCCTCTTTATTCACAAGTACCCCCAGGATCCCACACACTTCTGTCTGTTTAACAAAGAACTCAGATTTGCTTCCTGAGCTATGCACAGACACATCTTAAAATATCTTGCCAACTCATCTTTCATTCACCTGGAAGCCATATAACAAGGCAGACTGCCTTGAGTACTCACTGTCATCTGTCATCTTTCAAGGTGTTCATCAGGCTCCCAGCACCCACGTCATTTGCAATCTTCATTCGAGGCACGCCTGCAGGTCCTGTGATGTGCTTCGATGGAAAACTTTTTGCTTACATCTGGAATCATTGTTCTTGACATCTCAGATGGGGGTGAGAGGAGACCTTTATAAAGGAAAAGGACAATGAAGCAAGATGTTAAGACAGCTAGTTGGTCAATGAGTCACAGCTACTAAAAATTTGGCAGCAGCCACAAAGCAGCTAAATGTAACCAGCTCTAAAAGGCCCACAGGATGTCTCTTGCTCATTCACTCACACATGCAGACACACAGAGTTTAGGCAAGCAATTCCCTACTCCTCATGCTCTTAAGATGAACTTGTAAGCAACTTGGGCATAGGGTTTAATTTCTGTAGGAAGTATTTAATTTGCTTTCCCTAGCTGATTTTCTAACCTCCATCACTCTGATGGAGATTTCTGATGGTGTCTCAGGGTCTGATTTGCAGCCTGCTGAGTCTCTCCTTGATGTTCAGTGGAGAGACCACAGATCAAGCCCTTAGCAATCAGTTTGGGCCACATGTCCTGATGACTAAGAAGGTAAATGCTGACAGTGTAGAGCAATAACAGAGGAGGCATAAAAGGGGACTGACTGTCTGATGCTGTATGATGGCTGCTAATGTTGATTGTGGCTTCTTGGTTTATCATATCGTCACTGCTGACATGGCAACAGCTTTGAAGAGAAGGTAAGAACTTGAACTCCCTAGAGAAAGAAGACTAGAGACAACAGGGTGTTGAAAAAGAAGGGTCAGGAAGACGAAAGATCAGCAGTTGTGAAGGGAAGTGAAAAGTGATGTGAGGAAACTGCAAAGTAAAACAATTACTTGAAACAGAAACCAGGTTTTCACAGCCACTCCCATGGGTAAAATGCCAATAGCAGAAACTAACAAAAGCAATATATGGGGAAAAAAAGCATACAACACAATCCATAAGTAAAAAAAAAAAAAAACCTTCCAAAAATTCTTGCAATGGTACTGTAATAATTATATAGTATTGGTAGACAATTGTAACCAGAGAAAAAAATGTTTTTATGAGCCCCAGATCACCTACTCAAACTGGGAGGTGCCCACTTGTACCAGCTGTGAATTTGGTCTCTGATTCTTGTAATATGTCAGATCCTTTGAATGCTGTTTTAAAGAGGAAGTTCATCAGTCCCCTTTCTGCAAAATAAGAAGGTATAATCAAAGAATTATTTATTTCAAAACTACATGAGTAATACCCTAGCAAATTCAAGTGTTATTTATTGTTTTCCTGAAAACCTTTTGTTTGAAATGTGTTGCAGGTTAGAGAACAGGTTTTAAAAGCCTAAATCTATTCCAAAACCACCGTGAATGGTTTTCTGGGAAGGAAAGATTATATATTACACTTGGTTCCTCTCCAAGATTTGTATGTCTTACATGAATACTCCTCTGTCTCCTTCTGTGGTGACATATCTGAGATCAATTATGCCAACAGTAAAGTCTGGAATTTTTATAGTCCAGCTCTTTACGAGCGTTTTCATAGAAGAACTTATGAAGGCTGAGGCATAGGAAAAGTCCAATAATCCTGGCCTGTTATCTTCATCATCTCCAGCCCTCTGTCTTTTCCTCTTTACCCTCTCCAAGTGAAAACACGGGCTCACATAATACACATACTCCATTGTGGTGATTTAAATGGCCATCTGTATGTTTATCTGAGGCCTCTGTGAATGGGCAGCCTCATTAGTGCTTGTGTCATGGACGGATGGGCCAACACAAATTCTGTTTGTGTAAGATAAATTCTCCTCTCCTGGCTTTATCTCTTTTGTTCATTCCTTTTGTGCTCTCTCATTTTTCTTTTCTTTCCTCTCTGGGAGTTTATTCTTGCTAGAACTCACTTTCCTTATTTCTGAAGTTGGATCCTGATGCCTTTACTTTCCTTTTTCTCTGCACATGCTTAGGAGAAATCTATCTGAAAAGAAATGCATTTTTAACTTGATTGTGGCTTTTCCTATTGGAGTGATATTACTGACATTAGTGGAACTAATTGGAGAAAAAGGTGTTATTCAGGACAAGAGGGGTACCAGGAGTAGATCCTAAGTAATAACTTTTTAAGCTGGGACTAGGGACCTGGAAGTTTTGAAAGCTGCCCTTAGGTTTATTTACTTTTTACAATGATAAGAACTGGTGAATCTAGGTTTTTTTGTCAATAATTAATATCTACTTTGTGTCATGTCCCCAAACTACAGTGTCTGGAGTATAAACAATGAGGGAAGGCTTATGAATGATAAGAAAAATGTGTTCATTGGATTGATCTGCTTACCTTTGTCTTTAGATTTTGAAAAACATGTTTGCGGGGAGGATGCTGGATCTGTCATACTTAGTCTCACTGAGTAGCACTTGACTGCTCAAATGCTCCTGCTGGGTGAACTAAGCATTTAATAAATTCCGAGGTGCAGTGTTGTGCTTCACTGGCTGGGAAACTGGGAAGTGGAGAGGCGATTGTATTAGTCAATATGAAGGGCAGTCCCTGTCAGTGTTTTAAATCAAGGCTTGAAGAGAGCAAACACTAATTCAGACAAGCAGTGGCTCAACTTCAGGTGGGGTTTTGTCCCTGTAAGGAAATCACAAGAATGAAATGTTGGGTATCCAACATAACGTTGAATTTTCTATATAATTTCTGCTGCATTTAGTTCACTGCCTATTCCCAGCTCTGTTTGCAACCTGAATGCCCTACTGGATCCTTTCTGGTTTATTCCTCAGCATTAGTATCAGCTTCAATGGGAATTTTGGATGTGGGTGAGGACATTAAAGAGATACATGAGTGATGGTTGAAAATCACCAAAAGTCAAACTATTACTCACTCCTAAGTACTTCTGAAAGCCATCTGCAGTAATTGAGATAACAGAATCCAGTTTTTTCTTTTATCAAAGAGCTTGTTCAGGAAGGGTAAGGGCTAAAGAGGGATACATTTGCTTTCAACAATAAGTAATTATCTATGGCTGGAATACACATGCAGCACACATGTGGAAGGAGGAGCAAGTGTAACAGTCTTTTACTGGGTAAAGTGCATCTGTAAAATTGAAAAAAGAATTCCCCAGACTCACAGAAGGCATTGTACCCTACTGATAGCTTTTTACAGCTGAACTCAGGTTCCAGTGTTCAGATTGCTTCAGCACAGCTATGGGAAAATATAACCCTGGTCCTAGGAGTAGGAAGGAATGTCTATTTTTCATCCTCATGTAATTGAAAACTGACTGAAAACAATTGGCAGGAATCTAAATATTCACATTTGGGCCGACACCAAACATGGGAGATCTCAGGCCAAGGGATTTTTTTGGGGAAGATTATGAGGCAGTGCATCAGAATAGTTTTTTCCTTTTTCCTTTTTTTTCCTTTGTTTTTGTTTTGTTTTGTTTTCTTCTTTTTAATGATAATGGTAAATGTTCCATTAGAGATGACTCAATGTATTAACTGTCCAACCATTTTTTCCGAGTGCTTGTTCTTCAAATCCTGCATTTATTACTTAGTATAAAAGTAACAGACAGTGTATCTTTAAATAGAAATTACATTCCTGTCAGCTTACCCAAAGCCCAAATATGGGACAGAGTGTCAGAGAAAAACACTAACATGAGGGATTCAGGGACTTGACAAGGTTACAGACTCTGCTTCTGCCTGATAAACAACTTACACTGAATTGTGCTTCCTGAACTTGTATCTCAGGACATAAAAGTAAGGGGTAAGTAACTCCTTACTTGAGCAACAGCAGAGAGAGAGATCTAATGTAGGGTGAAGTGTGGGGTATCTGGAAAGCATAGGGTAACAAGGTATTAATATCCCATTTATTTTGGTTTACTGCCACCTTGAGCTGAGGTTGATAAAGAGGCACATGGCTTCACTGGCAGAAAGATCTGGCCATGTGCTGTAAACTATTATAAATATTACGTGGTGTAGTTGAGAAGCCTACACTCCAAATGTAATCTAGTATGGCTCAAACACTGAAGAACCACTCCATAAAAATGGCACTTTTCTGTTCTGCACATCTGTTTCTTGCATGTATTTTAAGAGTCAGATCTGCTTAAATAACATTTAAATGAAGGTTTTACTGTGGGTTGTTTTTTTTTTTTTAAGAAAAAACATATGCAGACCTCTGTAGAGCCAAGTCTACTTGGAAAGAGAGCTTGCTCTTCTTCAGTATGGCCTTTGACTGCAAGATCATTGCTGCTTGCCTTTATCTCTGTGTGTGTGTGCAGTGAAGACATGAGGTCAGGAGGAAATGCCTTGCACTGGTGCAGGACCTGGAGAGAAGGACAAAGTTTGCAGCTGGGATCCTGCAAGCTGATGTGAGTTGGTTTGGGCACAGTTTATTTCGGAGTATTCCCAAAGGAACTTCCTTCCCCACTAAAATCTTGCCATCTTCTGCTGCTCAGCAGTGCTGGAGACCAGAGATCAGCTATACCCCACATAGCATTGTCCCTCTGAGCACGTGCCACTGGCTGGGAGGGCTGGTGTTATTCCAGTGCCACCCTCATGTTAGCAGCACCCTCAGGAAGGTGGCAGCAACCCAGCTTGTGCAGTGCTGGGGTCCTCCCGCAGTGATAAAGTTTAAAGTAGAAGCCTCCAAGGCAGTGCATCAGTGCACAGTGCTCCAGTGGAGTGCCACCAGGATTCTGAGCTGACCTTCTCCTTGTTAGCAATCCCAGCCTGGCCCACTCTGGGGGCATTCCTTCCTCATCTTTTTCATTCTTTGTTTCTCAGCCTTTGGGACTGGGTTGCTCCCTGGCTAGCTCCATTCTTGTTGAGGGCAACCGTGGCTACTCCCGCTGGTGGGAGATAGTCACACCCTTCAGAGTCCTGTAGCCAGAATGCAGCTGTTCGTTTGACTCCCAGTGACCTTCTTTTCCCTTCCCTCCTTGTGGCCTGGCTGTTTTTACCACCAGGCTCACACCACCACCAGCTTCCAATGTGCTGCTGTGATTTGAACTCGGGCAGCAGGAAAAAACTGACCATCCCACGCCTGGTGGCTCACTGTGCTGAGCCACCACATCAGCTGGAGTCTAGCTCCTTATTACATCCAGATGCACAGTTTGCCTGCCAAGAGAATGCTTGGTGCTTCATGAAACCCTATCACTGAGACGGATTAGTAGTGGGTCTGCCAGGAGCAGCTTTTGGGAAAGGCATTGGGAGGGAGGGAAGCCCCAGTACGTGTGGTACATCCACCTCCTGAGATGGGCTTGCTTCTGAAAACTTTCTACTCAGAGGTAATTATAAGGACAGAAGGAGGAAAACAAAGGAAGAGAGGAAGGTTTGCTAAGTGGCTCCAAGTTACAAATCAAAGCTGCACAAATCTGTGCCCTCTCCATAGTCTCACGTCCAGTACCCTTCATTTCTGTTCTTGCTGCTCTACCGTTCAACTAATTTCACTCTGGCTCCGCAGCTTTGGGCAGTTTCTTTTCTTCTAGAGCAGCACAAGACTTCTCTCATGGGTCCTGTTTTATGGTCTGCTGTGCCTCCCACCTGTGCATCTTTCTGTACTTCTCACTTTGTTGAGGAGGGACTCTTCCTTCCCAAACCTTCCTGCTTAGTCTACCTGTTACTATAGTGGCAGCTCTACTGAAAATTCAGAAAATGGTAATTGAATTTACAGTATTAACTATCTGAAGAAAAGACTTGCACTTGTCTGAGAAAAACAGATCAGCCTTTCAGTTTAAGGCTTAAAAGCCTTTGGGAAGGAATCAAAAGTTGTTTTCTGTTCTCTGCATAAAAGGGTAGCGGTTGTCATTTGTGCAAAGCTTTGCACACATGTAGCCCACATTGCATGTGTTTCACCATGAATGAGAATCTGTGAAACAGAACCATTATTTCTGAATTTTCTCATGCATCTGTAGTGATTCAACCACCAGAGCTGTTGGCAGCTCAGGCCTGGATGCCCATTTTGCTTTCAAATGGATAGTAGCAGAACCCAGAGTTCCGATATGAATGAGACCAGTTTTCAGAGTATTCAAAATGGGAATCTGAATTCTGGAGACTAAAATTACTTCCATGACAGTTAAATCTAAGCTATCTAGGGACCATTATCTGTGTAAGAGCTTCTTCTTAAGCCAGATAAACTGTTCCTTCTTACTCAAGGCAAATGATCTGTTAAATCTGTAAGCTGGGTTTTCTGTTTGGTTTCTGGCCACAAGGGGACAGACAGTAACTGTCATATAAAGACAACACTGTGTCCTAGGTGGATTAAGTACATCAAAGATGGTCAGTGCCTCAGCATTAACTGTTTCTGAAAAGCCAAAAAAAAAGGTATCCTAGGCAGTACAGATCAGATACAAAAGTATATTTGCTGAATTAGCACAGCAAAGATCAGAGAAATAAAGTACATACATATTTCAGACGCAGCAAAGGAAAAATGCCATAAATGTATTTACACATTAACATATATGTGTTAATAGTTAAAAGATTTACTTGATGTTAGGGGATTGAAGCAACATGTGAAGTGGCATAGAGTGCCTGCCAGAGGCTTTAGCCCTATAAAACTACTTGGAAGAGAAGGCACGAATACTTGATAGATCAGGGATAAAAAAATGTGATTTTAGGATCTCTTACCTCATGTTCATGGATTCAGATCCATAGTACACTTAATGGCAGCCAGGTACTGCCTTCTGAGCATAAACATTTTCTTTTCAACATCTTGTAACACCATTGCTTGCAGCCCTGAGTCACAAGAGATGAAGGACCTCTGCCTCAGCACTGCAGGACCCATGTCCCCATCACGCTGCCTGTCTGGGCACTCTGCAGGCAAAGAGCTTCATCCACCCTCAAACACATCAGCCTGGGGCTCCATCTCCTTCATCTCTCAAATGGGGCTGTTTTGACTTCTGAGCGGTTATTCTGTGCAGTCACAAGAAAACACACTTATTGAGATAGCTGGTTTCAGGGTGATTGAATTAATTTGGGTATTTCCTCATTCTTCCTTCTGAAGCTGATCACACGAAGATTACTTTCAGGGCTTGCTGCATCTGAAATACCACTATAGACTCTTCATTCAATTTTCAGTGACCTTTTGTTTATGTTTATTTCATAAAGTACCAGACTCACTCACAGGGCTATTAATTAGTGCTGAATTCAGTAATTTTGGATCATTTTTGATGATTGTCATCCTAAGAGTGGAATATGATCTGGTGCAGGAACTTGCTTTTATTTAGTCCTCGGGGGAAAGAAAAGTGCTTAACAGGGAGAAGTCAGCAGTAAACTGAAGGGAATAAAAGTTGACCTTTCTTGACAAACTGTCTGAGTTTTCATGGCTTTCTCATGTCTTCATGCTGTGAGTAATGTAAGGAATGCCACAGGCAGAGTGTCTGCAAGCTCAGATATTAAAAATAAAAACTTTATGTAAGCCAGTTGCATTTTCCTCTGTCCACTTTTAGTTTGCTCGTTCTGTCTCTCTCTCTCTCTCTCTCTCTCTCTCTCTCTTTTCTCCTTTCTTTCTCATTACAAGAAAGCAAATTCTGGAGATTATTCATGCATGAAACACTTCCCCACATGGGTCTGTCAGTACTGCCAAGTCACTGACATAATATCCCACTGCTCCTAAGAGATCCATGAACACTCACTGATACAAGTTTGTCAGGCTTCTCCAGTCTTATTAAAAAATACGTTTTCATTTAACTTCTCACAGAAGTTGTTAGACAACAAAAGTCAGAAAAACCCTTCCAGCTGACGGAGGGGGAATTTTTGAGTGTCTCCTGCCATCTTGTGGGATTGAGGAGAACATTCACCTTGCTTAAAAATAATCTGAGATGTCAAAGCTTTCCTTGTGGTCCCCACTGACTAGCAAGCAAATGAGACACTGTGCATGGCAGTGCACCTACTTCTGCAGGAACAATTTCGGGGGAACTTGCTGACCTTAATAGGACTACCCTAAGTCTCTCCCTGTATGTCTGTGTCCAGGATGGCCACTTATAGATTTATTAGTAGTCATTATTACAGGAGAGGATCAAAGTATGTGGGGGCTTCTCTTGCTGTCAGTTCATCTTGGGGGATGCCCATAGTGCCAACTGGGGAAAATCTGCACCAGTATCTTCTCTATATCCAGCAGAGCTGCCAGAGAGGTCAGAAAACTGAGTGTGGAGTTGGAAACCAAGGACTCCTGCCTGCAACCCCAGCTCACCCCAGCTGTGTGGGTGGCCTCAGGCATGGCTCTGAGCACAGAGAAAGAGGCCAATAATTTCTGAGTGATAATTCCGTGTTTGTCCTTCCTTAAAACTCCCTGCTGCAACAAGCAGCAGAGTTGCTCTGTGTAAATAAAGCGACTGGCAGTACGTGAAACACACAGTCCTACAGAGCTGGTTGGTTGTGCAACAGCTAAAGCACAGCAAGGTTTGGATACCAGAGGCTGACCCGGGTAAATGCTCCTTCCTTCTAAGAATGGCAGCCTGCAAAAACACCACTGTGACTTGCTGGGACTCCTGAGTTAGTGGCAGCAACATCATCAGTGTGAGCAGTTTGTTTTTACGCCCATGCATACCATCAGACTGCTGGTCTCACTAGCTAAAGACAGCTGAAATAGAGTGTGCCTTTGTTTGCTTTGGGTTGCTTTGGTTGAGGTCTTGTGCAGGTTTTGGAATCACTTTGGCATGGTTGATTCTGCCATGTGAAAAATGTTCCTTTCATATTTTCATCTTGTTTTTGTATTTGTTCCGTTTGAAACCACAGTCAGGCTGGAGAGAGAGAGAGAGAGAGAGAGAGGGTTCCTGAGGATGCTGGTGAGTCCTCACCAGGAAGAGGCTGTAGTGGCTTTGGCAGATCAGCAGTCAGGACTTTTTTCAAGTAGGTTTCATTGGTGGTCTCTGACAGTGGGAAAGCCATGCGGTCTTGCTTGCCATCCCAGGCTTTGGAGGGGAATATTCTGGTGGATGTAGATTTATCCATTACTTTTTCTGTCTGTTACCTTCCATCCCTGTGGTTCCCAGACATAATATCTTTACTCAGTTCCTCTCGCTTTCTCTCTTTAACCTACATTCCTTCCGACCCTTTGTCCTTTGCTACCACTCCAATTCCCAGTGTTCTCCAGGGCTCTCAAAGTGTCTTTGCCACCTCCCTGCCAGACTGTGTTGCCCAGGAACTTTTCCCCAGACTTTAGTTCCCATGTTCCTGATTCAGGCCCTGCTGTAGAATAAGATACATTCCTTCTCCATACTGAATATCATCAGGAGGGACAGACAAATTCCCTCCTTGCTTTTCCTTGCACCACTTAGGCCCAGAGATGCTGCAAATGGAGAGGTAGCACATGGAAAACAGAGAAAACCTACTTGTGCCACATGTAGGCCTGGGCTGTGAGCTTGTGAGGATGGCATATAAACATAAAGGAACAGTAACACAAGGGATCTGTGAGATTTAGGCAGGAGCAGTTGCTCTGTGGTGTTACACAACCTCAGCACACAGAGGAGTTGTGTGAATGCACAATCAGGTGAAAATTCCAGCCGCTAGATGAAGCCATTAAACAACTGTACTGAAGCTGAACAGACTGCTGTCATTTGAAGGCTTTTTATTTTGTGCAAACATAGGCAGATTTGCTGGGGAACACCAGGTCCAGGCCAGATTTATAGTCTCTTCTTCGTAGAAACTGCTTCTTTAGCTTTCCTCTAGTAAAAGTCAAAAACAGCTGTTCCCCACCCCTCTGAAGAAAACAACTATCAACACTGTCATTTTTTAACATCAAACCCAACCCTTAGTCTTATTTGAGAAATGGATGGATAGTTTTGATTGAATATTTCAAGCTACTGAGGTACTAAGACTACTTCTTTTTAACCTAGTATGGATAATTGCAGCCCAGCAGGTTTGGTTTACAAATGCACAAGCAACTGAGATAGTTGCTCTGCACAGGTTTAAAAATAAGGAGTTCAGTTAACACTGCTTATTAAAAAAAAAAAGTCTAGCTCTCTCAGAGCATGCATTCATTGCCCTGGTGAAGTAACTATAAAAATCCTTGCCACCTAACATAGAAGAAATCTTTTCCTGTCACCCAGGATTGCCAAATATGAAGGCCTGCCTGTAGATTGGCATATTTACGTGTAGTCTGTATTAGACGGTGGTGATATTATTATGAAGTTTATGAAGAATACACTGGGCCACTAGTGTCCCAGTTCCTGCAGTAGCCAGAGATGTCTGACCCTTGTTGGAGTATCTCTGACTACAGGGGACTTGTGGCACATGTTGCCATGTCACTCATGGAACCTGACAGGAGCTGGAAATAATTTTGAGGCTGACTGGTGCATATGCAGTTTCTCTCTCTGAGCCTGAAGTAAATTTAATCCTCCCTTTTGTTACACTGCACACTGCCTGATAATGCCATCACTTTGTAGCTTGGCACAGCACAAGACCCTGGAATCAGTTTGGTGGCATCTGTCATTCTAGCTACTTACCTGTCCTCTGTACACATACTGAGGGAAACATAGGTGACATAACTAATATGGAAAACAGTCCTAAAAGTTATGATGTTTTTCAGTGCAGCATAGAAGACAATTGAAATTAAAGGGAATCTAATCCCAAGACTGCATGAATTCTCTGAATTCAATTAGACATGTATGACATAACTTGTTATATGCTGAGAAACTAAAAGGCATCACAGGGAAAAAAATCACAGTATTTTAACAGATCAAGATAATTAATGGATCTAGACATATGCAGAACTCTTTCCTGTTACGTCATGATAAGCAGTGTCTCATCTTTTTTCTTCTTTTAGGAGAAGCTGCTAATGTGACATATTAAACCGTTGTAACTTTGCAGAAGCATGAGCAGAGGAAATCTGAGCGTGAAATATTTGCCTAAAATAATGAAGATTTATTACTCTGTTGATAGTATTGAAACTTTCAAGTATAGATGCTAAAAGGGTCAGTTATTTTTCTGGCAAGTCTTGAGAAAGAACATATTGTAAACTGAATTACTTAATTTTGCTTTATATGCCAGTAATGTAGGTGCTTTACGGACAATTTGATATCAAATACATAGTTTAGAGACAAAGAGGCTTTGAAGCAAAATGCACACTCTTAGAGAGAGTCCTAGTTTTAACTGTTATTGATTAAAATAAATGTTCTCTCCCTTCCTTGGTTAGTTAGAAATTATCAAGGCTATCTCTGATATCAGTAAGAAATAGAAGGCTTGTTGAGAAAGAGAGATAAGAGACAGAAGGGAATTTAATCTGTCAAGGTCCCTTACATATTAGTTAATATTCTGTATGTGTATTAGGAAAAGGTTCAAAACAGTTCAGATATGTTGAGGGAAATGTGTTTTGAGAATTAACCTTGGTGCAAATACATTACCATTTTTTTCTTTAATTTCTTCACCTTTTGTGAGTATTAGTCTCCACATGTTTTTTGTTGGGTTCTTTTTTTGTACATTACAAACATGTTTGTTTGCAGTTTACATTAACCTGATTTGAACCTCACAGTGGCTGCCTAGTGGCAAAACAGTTCCTTGTCCCAGAGTATGGTGAAGCTATAAAATAGGTTACTGAGGCCTCGGTGTTAACAAACACCTTCTGTCCTCAAAGAGGCTGTGTGGGTGCCTTGTGGGTTGGTGTCCTTAGCTCACTCAGGGATCAGAGAGAATTCCTGAATCTTAGAGTTCCTCTGGAATTTTTTTGAGTTGGATGTGTAGAAACTGCCCTCGTACTCAGAAAGGCCCATCCTGTGATGTTGGATAGCTAGGAAAAAAATAAAAGATGGTGATTTTGTAAATAGGAATGTTTCTATTCAATAGGAACTTAGCTATTACAAAGCTCAATGTACATGAGCTTTATAATAGCTACACTGAAGAAAGTAAAAGATATTTCACTGGACACAATCAAGTATGTATATTGCTGAACTTCCTGGTAGCATTTTAGCATGGGAGTACAGCAACTAATAAAAACTGTGCTATCTGTATCTCTGATTCATAAAGAGTGTTTAAAGGTTACCCCAAGGCTGGACAGGACACAGTAATTTTTCTTCCCCATTGTACAGCTCATTCTGCTATTACTGCCTAGTAAAGGAACTCTTACAGTTTCACAAGCAGTAGGTCTGGGAAGCTCTGACATCAGTTACTTTACAGGCTTTTTGAGGAGACTTTTTTGTGTGGTGGGAGGTGAGGTCACATCCGTGATGCAGCACTGATGTTCTTACTTCATCCAAATCCCAGTACCTGTAAATCATGCCCTGGGCTTGAACAGGATTAAAGCCTGTAAAAACAATTCACAAACACCAGGTGGAGAACATGACAAGGCAAAAGGGGAAGACAGAGATACAAACCATTATTAAAACGGACAGCTATAATAACATAACAGCTCCTGGGGCTGTGATGCGTAGGCAATGTCTGCCAAATGTGGTGTGGGCCAGGAATTCAAACACAGAAAAGAAGGAACATTAAGGAGGAAGAGGGCAGGAAGCAAAAAGCATCTCAGATGTACTGACTGGGAGATGAGGGAACAAGGCCACTGTGGTTAACAGATAGATGCAGACTCAGGTTCTGTTCTTCAGCTTCCCACAGGCCTCTTGAATGACCTTGGAAAAATTTCTTATACCTAATTTTCACACTCTTTTTCTGTCTTGCCTACTTAAATTTCAGGCATTTAGATCTGGGTCTGTGCACTCACAGAATGGAGGAGCTTATGAATTTATTGGAACATATTGATGTGCTATGAATAATGCATTGGAATGACGCACCATCCTAATGGCAGTTTACATAGGTTCCCTTCTTTCTGCAGGGAAGGTTAAATAACCTCTGTGGCAGTGATGTCTCTTTGAATTGCTGAGCTTTGCCTAAAGCTGCTCACCCAGTTTACGACAGGAGAGCAGTGTCTACCCAGCGTGTAGGGTCAGACCAGTGATTCCCAAATTAACTGAGCTGTCAGGTTTGGAACAGTAAATAATTCCCTAGAAGCATGTGTGTTTAAATGCAAGGCATAGCTGTGTGATCCTCCATATGGGAAAACAGAAGAATGATAAAATTCTGCCATAGGAAAAGCTTTTTCCTTCACTAAGACTCCCATCAGGATTCAATGCTTTTTAGGGGCTTATGTGGGGGCATTTGGGATTTAATGTCTGCCCCTTCCTTGCCTCCCAACATATGCTGTGACCGTCTTCACAGGTCTTAGCATAAACATTTATTTTCCCTGACCCCAGGAGAAGGGAGAAAAGGATGAAGATGCTTTTGCTTATCCTTTGATGGGAGGCTGTGGAGCAATGACAGGGACAGCAGACAAAGCAAGCATGTTAGTGTGCTCCTAACTTACAAACTGCTGGAATCAGAGTTGAAGCAAAGCATTTATATTAAAAATAAAAAAAGTAGTAGAGAATAATAGGGAGAGAGGAGGATAAATACAGCTTTTTTTCTTCAGTGGTACTCTGAGGGCCTTGCCACAGATGGGCTGCATTAGTAATAAACTGAGAAGTTAATAAACACAGAGGAAGGGGAGGAGGAGCGTTGCCTGGTGGCTTCTCTTGTATCTCTAGCTTTTGGTGGGAAGAGCTGTGGCATCTCTGGATGGGGGGAGCTGCAAGTTACCTCAGTTGGGATAGCCCTGCTGGTGGTCTGAGCAGCCTGGCAGCCCTTGAAGCTCCTTGGCTGGTGGAGTGCTATGGCCACCCCAGGTCCTGAGTGCTGGCCAACAGCATCCTGCTGGCGGTAGGCAAAACAGCTGCCTACTGCCAGCAGGCTGGAGCCCTCCTCCTCCTCTGGGGAGGCTTTTGATGTCTGTGTATGTGCTTGTCTCCCCCCATTTAAAAGCAAGCAAAACTGTGGTAGGTTTTGAGTGGTGCACTGGTAGATCAGTGCTCACTCCTGCCCTGGGCTGGGCCCCCCTGTTTTAGGTGGAAGCCGTTCTGTAGCACTTTGAGCAATGTGGCCCACCTGCAATGGTGGCCAGGGTCTCTGCTGTCCCTGCTGGGAGCAGGGTGTGGGTGACAGCCCTGCAGTCAGGGTGTTTGTCACCTGGAGCTCTGCAGCCCTCCATCACCTCTGCACTGGAATGCTGCAGGAGCAGGACTCCAGAGGGGCTGGGCTGCTGGAGGCAGTGCTTGCTTGAAGAGCCAGCCCAGTGGTTCCCACTGGCTTCCTACCAGTGTGAGCTGCCTCCCTGCTACAGGGATGGTGTGTATCCATGGGCTCCTCCTTGGGAATCCTGACAGCCTGGGCTCCTGCTAGCATTGAGGAGCTGGCCCTATCAGAGGGGTCTGTGTGTTCCCATGCATGGAACAACCCTGTGTGTAAAGAGGCAGGTGCCTCACTTTGTGGCCTTCCAGGGGGATGGGACAGAGCACTATGAGGTTCTACATCTCCTCCCTGTGCTCAGGGTGCAGGTCCTGGGGACTCTGCCTTGCTGTCAGCCTGCTTGGTGTGTCCTTACCATAATGAGGTTCAAGTGCTTGAGTCTCCACAAAGGAGTCTAAGACAAATAAGGGGAGACTGATGTGCTCTGTAGCTCCACAGTTGGATGGTGCCCTGGCTTGGCCTCAGTGAACAGTCCTGGGCTCCTGCACCTGCACTTTAACCCCCTGTAAGCAGGAGCAAAGCCTCTTCATCTGTGGCTGGACATCCCTGGCCCTGGATGCTTGGAGTACCTGCCTGAGCACTGCTAGAAGTTTGGCAGCCCTGGCTTTGGTCAGAACTGCTGGTCTCCTCCTGCCTGTTAGGCAACTCTGGTGGCTACCGGTGAGTACAGGAAATCCGGAAAAAAAAGACTACATAGATACTGAAGTAGGAGGGATTTGCTAATAGTTAATTTTTGCTGTCTTCAAAAGGCACTCCTGGTTTCATTGAATTAGTCTGCCTATGGTGTAACTTCTTCTCTCTTATTCAGCATATGCTTTTCACTGCTATCAAAGGACAGTTAGCAACTAGGGGTCTCCTTTAGGAGCTGAGAGTAAGAGAGTCTATTAGTTTCCTTTTGAGAATGAGAACAACTGCAGTTGTATTGTCTGAATTACAAAGCTTCCAAGAAAAGTGAAAGCCCCAGCCTGCAACCTCCAAAGATCATTAGTAAAGTTTTTCTTTATTTCTGTGGGAATAGAAGAGTGTCTGGGGCAATTAGCAGTATTGTAAAGCAGCAGACTGCTCAGTGAGTACAGAGGAGTCCTGATAGCTGTGCTCCTTTGTAATAGCAGATGAACTTTTTTAACCTTTGCTTGCCAAGTTCAGCTGAGGAAAACCTGCCTGATACAGTACCCAGGTATAACTTCTGTGAATACTCTGCAAAGCTCGTTAAAATGTGAGTTAGTGACTTTAATATTAATGTCATACTCCATTTGCCTACAGAAATGCAGTTACAGGATACGCCTTTATGGTAGGCTGGTGTAAGTAACACAGTGCAAACTCATCCCCAAAGTTCCATATGCATGTGAAATGTTTAGGAAATGCAACTGTGAAGTTATAAAAATCTCCTACGCATAATTGCTTCAAACTATGTCCCACTGATAGACTGGTCCTGGAGGAAGTTAATTAGCAAGTCTTTTGGCAATCTGCTCAGTTTAATTCTGGTTCTACATCCTTCTAGGTCAAAGTGTCTGGCTTCTATTACTGTCTTCTAAAAATGCTGGCATGTCTGAGGAGCTGCATGTCATGAATGCCTGCACCTTCACTGTAGGCATTTTTGCGTATTATCTGATGAGATTTCACAGTTAGAGATGCAGCTGCACTTACCTGCCTGGAAAAGTAGTGAGTGGGCTGAACTAATGTTGGGAAATAGGAGGAATGATCTTTCTTGATTGATTTAATTAAAAAAGCAGAACAACCAAAACCACAGGTTCCCCCCCAAAAATGGCCTCAAGCTCCCAACATTGTTAGCAGTTCTGTGGTCTGACTTGCCTGAGCTTCTTCAACTGAAGGGGGAAGAAGTGCATGAAACAGAAGAGTATCCAAGAACTACAGGACATTCCTAAAATCTTTGATATTAGATATGAGGGGCAAAAGTGTTACCTTAACAAGTTGGAAAGCAAACTTTATAGGGGGAGTGGATAATGTAGTCTGTACACTCTACATATGCATTCTTTAGGATATCTAGCAAGAGAATCTGAAAGAGGTGTGATCAGTGTAGAATAAATCCAAGGTACGCTCTTGTTTTTCTGGTATAGTGTGAAACCGGGCACACTGTCCCTTGGCTCTACTGATGCAGCAACCTGTGGGATGGAAACCAGGCCTCCTGTACTAGCTGCACAAAGCAGTTTTTGCCAGGAAAGTTTTCTGTGGATGTGATCTGCTGATTTCTGCTGGCTAAAAAGCATTAAGCGCTGCCTCTGCAGTGGATATAGGCCAGATATTCACTGCATCCCATAAATGAGCATCAGAGAGATGTCCTTGCCTTGGGCTCAGCTGAATTTCCTGGGACAGGTAACTTGGAATTTAGGAGAACTTGATTTTGGAAGGGAAATGCCAGGTACTGCAAATAGTTGCCTTTGCGGAGAGCACAACCTGCATCATCAGCATGGATGGGTGACAGACTGCAGGGATGTGCTTTCCTGACATTCCCAGTAAGGCTGTGGGAGCTAAGTGCCTTAGTGAAGAAAATCTGTAATGTGGCAATGATGAAGATATGCTTGCACATGTTTCGGTGTTGCAAAGTTAATGAAATGGGAAGCAAAGAGCAGAAAAAAAAAAAATTGTATAAATAGCTTTTGAAAGGTAGTCAAATTATCTTTTTGAGAAGGAAGATTAAATGGCCCAAGAGAGAACTCAGGTAGTGTTTAGCCAGGGTAAATACTCACACTTGCTACTTCCCACAGCTTCTATAGAATGACAGATATTCACTTTAGAACCGATTTTTCTGGGAGTGCCTGTCTCAAAAATAGATAAGCATGTCCAGGAAATTATAGGTGTGACACTTCAACTTGCAAGAAGGTGTGACTAGAAGGTTTGAAAAGCTCTGTGTGGTTGAACACACTTTTGCCATGAAACAATCAAAGACTATGTCAAGTAGGAAGATATTCAATATCAGTTTCATTTTCTTTTGGAGGGCATTGCGTGGTTTTTCCCTTTCCTTCATCACTGATATGAGAAACACATATAATGCTTTCCAAAAAAAAGATAGCATATGCATATGTCCCCAGACATGGCTAAATTAAGTATTGTAAGGAATACTAAACTAGGGAGGGGCTAGGTGATAATGCTCTTCCTAACAAGCTCTTCCCTGAAGGCATAAGGTAAGGCAACTGTGACTCTACTCTTTCATCAGAATGTGCTTTGCAGGCTCTTACAGCATTTGGACAAAATCTTGGCTTTTGGGAGCACTCTTAAAAAGCATTAGTTTCAGCATTTTCTATTTCTACTGTTTGCCAAGAGGATTAATGACCTGGGTGTGCCTGTCATGAATAATCCTTAAGCCAGTTGTGTGCTGTGGGAACAGTAAAATACTTGGTGAATGTTCCAAAGAGCATGGGCTCCACTCAGGTTGTGCCATTCACCCTAAGTGGGGAAGAGGCTGGAGAGGTGACACAAGCTGCAACTGATAGATGACCTAGGTGTTTGCTACACAAGGCTGGGTCAAGGTCATGATAATTCTTCACATACTCATCTCAAGACAGCAGGTTATTTGAATCGGTCTGTGATTGTGAAGGGAAAGCACGCACATATCTGTAAAAGTGACCATGTAAACATGCCCTCCTCACAGTGATGTTGGGCTTGGAGGCGTCACTCAGCTGGAGGCCACGGGAGCCATTTAATGCTATTGTGGTGAAGCACAAGTGGAAGCTGGTCAGCTGGTAATGAACTCTTTCATGTGACTTAATCAAGTGTAACATTGATTATTTATTGCAAATTTTGGATTTGTAATCTAAAAAGTGGAGCTAGTTTAAATCCTTTCTGTTTACTGCGGTCTCACCAGGGGAGTAAACATGTCTTTGTAGGATATTTCATTAACTGAGCTGGATATAGGATGGACACTGTTACCTGTAAAATCATCATTACTGGCTTGATGCCACTAGTAATTGTCTTCATCATAACTAGGGAATTAAGTGCCATCTGTAGCCTGCACTTCAGGCACAAATTCTCATGGTACTCAGTCCAGAATAAACACGAGTCTCTTATTGATTACATCACTACCAGGATTAGCAAACTTCAGGGTGTCAAACTTGTTACAGCCATGTGGAGAATGAATTTTGAGCCTAACTGCAAAGACCAAGGTTGTATTAATTGTCCAACCTAGAACCACAAAACTCTGTGTAGAACTTCTGAGTGTTAAAATTTAATCAAAATATTAGCTAGTATCTTGCTAATTGCATAATCTTGCTGATTTTTATAAACAGGAGAAGTCCATACAGGTATAAATCTAGAAGGAGTAGTAAGAATAGGTACGCATCTCTTTCCAGCAGCAGCAGCAAATCTTTTCAGATTCTTAATTGGTATGAATCAATGAAGATCACTTTGGGTTGAACATGTTCCCTGATTAAAAGAAACTTCAAGGGGCAGAATTGCCAAAAACTGGAGAAAGAAAAGGTAAGATTTAACTGCAGTAGATCAGGTTTAACTTTAGGTAAGTGCTCTAGTTACCTTAGATGAATTGGTAAAATACTAAAGTTCAATGAGAAACATTAGCAGCTTAATTAAGTACAAGATACTGATATTTGTCGATGTTTTAGTTTTCAGTTTATTCTATGTTTTGTCTTTGAGCCAGAGGCAAGTTAGCACTGGCCCATCAAACTGTAGGAGAAATTCAATCAGCACCACTATTATGCAAATAATTTGGCAAGATAAAATGACAAGTAATACTCTACAAAGCTTGTGCAATTGCTAGTCCCCAGAGCAATCTGCATAACTGCTCACTCCTTGGTGAAGGACACCAAGCTTTTGCAGTTTTTGATTGAATGGACTTCTAATAGTTCAAAATTTAAACCTTCAGAAGGGGCGTAAGCATATCTGGAAGTGATCCTTGCATGTGATGGNAAATTTAAACCTTCAGAAGGGGCGTAAGGAAGTGATCCTTGCATGTGATGAGAGTGTTTGAACTGATACATGGGCTGGATTTGTCTGTGTGGGATAGTTCTTCCTGGATGACTGTGTTTATTTTGGGGGGATGTTCATTGTGTCTCAAAAGCCTGCAGTATAGGATGAGACTGGGAACTCGCTTTTCCTGGAGTTTGTGCATGCCAGGTGCGCTTCTGAGGAGGGCTCTGAAGTTAGCAGCTGTGCTCTGCTCTAAAAATGCCAAAGCAAGTGGACATACTGGTATGTGGGAAGGTAGAGCTGTAACCAATACTAGATGATCTTGGGTAGCGCCTGGACATGGTAATTATTGGAAAAGAGGAAGAATTTTCAGGCAAAAGGAAAGTGAAAAGCTCTAGCTATAATCAGGGATTTTTCCTGTAGTCTGTTGCTGGATCCGCTGAGAGTCTGGTAGAAATTTCTGCATGTGTAGACCTGTAAATGCTGTATGTAGTCCTGGAAAACTCTTCTTTCCTGCCCACCATGCCCCAGATGCAGGTGGGAACTTTCTTAATTTCTCTCTGTGTTGCATTTGCTGCTTTCTAATAATTTAAGGGTTCGTCTGGATTTTTCTCGTAAGAATCCAGAGTAAATGAAAATCAAGCCCATCATTATTGGGTGAAAAGCTGTACTATCAATTCCAAATTAATTTGAAGCAATAGAAGTAGTTGGATGGGTAGGTCACTGCCAGGAAAATTAATCCACAAACACCGGAGGTTTATGGCCAAAAAGGAGACAGAGGAGGGGAGAGGTCATGGGCATTTCCCATGGGGGCTCTTAAATTGCTAGAGGACGAAGCCTCTTCTTATCCTGATTTCCTGGCCGCAGGTTCCCTCTCTCTCTATTGGCTGAGGTGCTCAAGAGGTACAGACTTCCCGGAATGCCTAATGCAGACCCCTATAATATCCATCCCCCTGAATGCAGACCCCCTTAATACACATCCCCCTTTCTTCTTTTTCTTATGTCTCTGTTCTTGTAGTTTATTAACACTGTCGTGGGTAAGTCAGTCAGTGGAATTCCTGTGGAGATCCTTCCCATTGTCCTTCCCATTGTTTCTTCTATCTCTCAGTATCTGGTCTTATCTTACCAGCAGACCCAGGTCTTATCTTACCAGCCTGTTTGTTTGTAAAGACATTCCCTTATTCCTTCCAGTCACTTAAAAAGGGCTTGGCCAAGACTTAGAAATGGGTTTGTGGATTTATTGTCTTTTTTTCTGTGCTACTCCTGATTCACTGTATGATCTAAGTATTTCTTTTAGTGTCTCAGCTTCTTCTGTGGATAAAATTGCATGTAACCATTTTACTGGGTGTTGTGCCAATGCTTATTAATGTTCACTAGATTATTTTAGCTCTTTGTAACATAAAAACAGGAAGTTATTACACAGGAAAATATGTGGCCCTGTATTAGTGATGTGCAAAAATGAATTAATATGTTCGTTAATGTTTGTAAATTATAGATCAAATCAAAGCAACCTTTAACACTGGGTAAAGTAGACTTTAAGGAATTCTGCTATTTCCTACAGGCTCTTCTCAAATCATTAATATGCACACTGAAGATTTAAAATTTTCAAATTTGAATTATAACTTTAGTAATTGACTTTGGGAGCCTAATTGGAAAAATATGGGATACACAGGGCCAACTTCATAATTCTCTTGGGGATGTGTAGCCTACAAAGACCCAACTGAAATTAATGATTGGTGCTTTGAATAAAAGGGTTTCTTTATGTGGAGTTTTAGGACTTTTTTTTTTTTTTTTTCCCAGGAAGCAGTTCAGTTGACCAGAATTACACTTGGTAGTGCTCTGCTGGTTATTCTGTGATGATCCCATTCTACAGCTGTGTACAGGTATGGCTTTGAAGCCTTTGCTGTATAATTGGTTTTTGTGTGCCAGCTACATCTAGAGTGTAACGCTGTGAATAAATGCACAGAAGCATTTTCATTCTTGGTTATTCTGCAATTCTTTTTGGCAACTTTTATGTACCATTATTTTTTCTTGCAATGCTTTCTTTGGCAAAATGTCAATATTCTTGTACGTAGTCTTTCATCTGTAATGTGTAACTTTTGGCCTGTATCTGATAGGTAAATTGGGTTCCAGTAAGCTGGTTTTCAGTTCACTGTTCATATCCTAATTATTTCAGATCCACACTAGGAGAATATAAAAGGATTCAAAAGGATTATACTGTCTCCTTTAGTTTACCAGTTTATAAACAGTTCCTGGGTAATGATGAATACTTGTATAAACTTTCCAGAATGACACAGTTGACAGTGTACCACTGAGTATTTTGAGCTATCCTATTATATGAGTGAGTCAGAGCAGAAATCTTACTTGCTTTGTTTCTGGTATACTCTTTGAAGGGTTGGTCTGTGACGTGTAGGATGCCACATGTAAGATTCCACATCTGACTTCATGGTTCTTCCGCCATGCCTGTTTCCCAGATAGGTTTTGTCATTGCGGGATTGCATAATTTACTTTGAAAAAGGAATGTGCTGTTTCCAAATGCTAATTTCTCCTTGCATTTCCAGTTAAGCTTCGTGGCATCTTTCACTCTGTTCCAGCGGATGTTGAGGTGACATTCCAGCCCAGCTTTCCAGCCGACAGGTAACCAGTGTGGTTCTCTGAGACTCAGTCTCCCCATCAGTACTGGACTTGGGCCATGCTGGCAATCCACAAACCTCACACACTCATTGCAGTGGTGGTTGTGGAGGGTTGTAGGTGCTGCCCCACTCCTCCACAGGATGGGGCCCCTGTTTGGAGGAGAGGGAAATAGGTGTGGCAGAATAAATGATGGCCAGCTAGAGACGAACAGAAGGGAGGTGTCTGAACATTCTATTGAGAAGGGATTGCTGTGCCCTTTGGATTCCCACTGCACTGGTTTAACTGATGCATCTCATGGTGTGGGGTGGGATAGAAGGGGAAGCTGTAACTGGCAAAGATGTGCTTTATTAGAAGAAATTGTCTGGGGCTAGAGAAGTCACAGATAGCTCTAAATTTCTCCTCTCTAAGAACTGTATGCATATTGGAAAAGTTATGGAGGCTGGGCAAAACAGGTATGGGTGCTTCATTTTGCAGTTACCTGTCTAACAGAGCAGTGACCTCAGGCATGGTTCATGAAACTAAATCTGTGTAAAAAGCAAGATGATCATTTAGGGTCTGCTGCTGTTTTAGGCCTGAAAAGCTTATTGTGATTAATCTGCTTGCTTCTAACAAATAGTAAAATAGTAAACTATTCTGGACTGTAGACTTCTTTCTTTAGGTTACTAAGAGGATCTAGGGTGGCAAGAAAACTGAAGTTAACCAAAGTTAACATAGTTTGTTTGGCAGAGACTATCTGGCTTCCTCAGGTGAGAGAGGACAGCAGGTGCCTCTCTGTTTTCTACCTCTCCGAGGGAAGCAAGGCATTCTGTCTCTGCTGCTATTTCTGCTTCTATTTTGGTCTCTAGAGTTCTTCACCTTTGTTTTGGTCCTGTCTTGGTAGTTCTGATACTTTTGTTAAAGGGTGCCAGATCAGAGGTACCACCCAAGGTGAAATGTGCCAGTTGCTACAGCTACTGTAGGTGGTGACTGAATTGCAAAAGTGACCATAGCTGATTGCCACCTGCAGGACACTCAGGCTGGAGGAAGCCAGCTGGCTTGATCCTGGAATGCAGGGACACAACTGCAAGGAGAACCCACTCATCCACACCAAGGAGCCAAACACTGACCATCCCACTTGGCAGATGATGCTCTTTTCTGCAACCAATTCTCCTCTACGCTGAGGTCAGAAATAAAAAGGGAGGCGCAGAGGAGCGCTGCATAGCTGCTTTCACCCTCAAGGAAGTAAAGAAGGGTAATGAATCCAGTTTTTGATTCAATAGACCAAGTGTATTGGGGCCTGGGGTGCACTCTGCCAGATGGATATACCTGTGGATTCTTCATCCTGATGATTGTGTTCTTGGCCAGTTTCCTGTGTTCTTAAGCTGCTTAGGAAATACTACAGGGCTCAGATACTAAGGTTGGAGTTGGTCAGGTAAATCCTTTAAGCTGAGCATAGAAGCCTAGATGAGGAATCGTAGTTGAGTCAGAGAAGCTGGCTTGGGGCTGTAACTTGTTTTGTTATGGGAAAACGTACTGGTAACAGAAAGACTTTAACTGGGGTTAAAAGCACAGATACAAAGGAGGACTTAAAACATTTTTCTGGATGCTGAAGACTAAGAACCACAAGAGGAGAACAATGGACTAATCAGAGTATGGGCAATGGAGAGGTGCTGAATAGTTGACATGGTACAGATTCACTTTGCACCAAATGGAAGAAGCTGGTTATATTTAGAATGAGGAAGTTATTTGAACTAAAGTTATCATCAAAAAAAAAGAAAGTGCAGAGAATCTATCAAAATCCTCTTCTTATTTCAAAAAATGTTTGATTTCCTTCATGGAAAAGAAACCAGCTGACAATAAAAGAATGGAAGTTAATTCTGGTGAATATAGTCATAAAATATTTCCAGAGGAGAGCTCAGTGTCATAGGAGCAGGAGTGAGGGAAAACAGCAGAATCAGATGTCTGAATAAGATATTAAATATATGTGTCTGATTACTCATGTACTGATACTCAGGTGTCTAAGTACTTGTTTAAACATGCTAATCAAAGAGCTGCTTCTGCAGTCAATTTTGGTTTTTAAACAATGTGTAGGTTTTGTACATCCACAACAGACCTGAGTACATGTGTTTGCACCATGTTTTTAGCCTTTCTGGGCAGGTTTTGGCTGATGTTACACTGCCTTAGGAATGCCCAGCAGTAATCAAAAAGGAAAGGAAATTTTTATTGATAAAATGTGAACAGTGAGATGAACCAACAAAAAACCCAACTCATAGCACGTTAATGAGCACAAGTTTTGAAAAAGTCAAATAGAAGACATTGCTCTTTATAATATGGTCCTTAGGAAACACAGCCCAGGAGAAGGGAATTAAATGAGGGACAGACATTCAAGCAATATATCAGGAAGACTGTATGAAGGGAACAGTAAGCCAGACTTGAGTCAGTAAGCTGCTGAGCAGAATTAGGTAACTGAATAGGGGACAAATACAAGGAAGGAAAATATGTCATCACCTGTCCAGGCAAACAACCTGTATCAGAGGGGTAATCACCCTTCTGTTGGTAGCATGGTTGGAAGTTGAGGCAGCAGTGATCTGCTGTGGAGTGTGATTCTGCAGTCTAGTGCTGCTTCTGCAGTCAGACATGGGCTAAAGAGTCTGAAACACGTGACATGAGTCCTGAATAAATTTGAGTTTTCAGGGGAGATACACAAGATTTTGGGATAAATATTGTGGTGGGATCAATTAAAGGAATTTCTTCAGGGGAGTTACTGTCAAAAGCTATTTATGATTATTCTGTTTAGAAACTTCAAAGGACCTTTTGAAGTCACAGTTCTATATGAATCAAAGATAAAGTGGATTCTGAGTAAAAGCTCAACTGAAGGCAGTAAGAGTCATGGTCTTAAAAAAATTATTATGGAGGAGATAGACTAAAAGCTGAAGGGGATGAAGAATGAAAAATAGGAAACATTAAGATCCATCTATCCCAGCCTTCCCTTTCTTGCATCGGAAGTTCTGTGGTGCTAGATGGGAAACTCAAAATACCTGGTCATAATAATAGATGAGGTGTCTGACTGTGTGAATACTGTGACCCCTGCTGGCTTAGTCTGTGGGCTTATTTATACAGACAGTCTCCTCTTGAACTTGGATACATTCAATTCAGTATAGCACCTGCTTCCAAGAGCTCTGTAAAATCAGTTTTCCTCTTGTGGGACTGCTCGGCCCAGGCTGAATGCCATGCTACCTAAGGGAAGGCTTAAAATACAGAACAGGGCAACAAGTAAGTGTCCTCTGACATCTCAGTTGAAAAAAAAAGCTTTCGACCTCTTTTAACATCACAATTCACTTGGTACCTCCTCATCAGAGCAGTGTCATCTTTCCAGAGAATGTTGCCTGCCTCTGCTTTTTCAAGTATGAGGTTTGCCCTGTTAAAGTAGGTGTCATATGGAGTGAGTTCTCCTTTTCCTTGAGGAAAGGGAGTTCCAATACATTGGCATAACTTGGCAGCCAGATCATCATTCTAACTCTCACTTCTGTACTTCAAAAGGTGCTTATTTAAAATACTTGGTGAGATGTGGGACAAACAGATCAACAATTTAATAACTCTTGTGTGTGCAGTGATCTTGATACATACTTAACATGGAAAGGCTAAAAAAAAAAATAAATAAAGGAATGCTGAATTTGGTCTTGAATTTTTCATTGGGAGTCAGTGAAAAAGGTTAAAAAAATCTCACCATGCAAGAGTGTCAAGAGCTTGCTTTATCCAGGCAAGGAAATGAATACTCTCAATTGTATGATGATATTCAAATTATTTAATAGCGTATATCATCTATGACAAGGTGACCTTCTTAGGGGATAAGAGAAATGCTGTGGATGGGTGAAAAAACTGTCAGGGTGGCTGGACCCAGAGAGTGGTGGTGAATGGAGTTAAATCCAGCTGGTGCCCAGTCACAAGAGGTATTCCCCAAGGCTCAGCACTGGGGCCAGTTGTGTTCTTTGTCAATGATCTGGATGAGGGCATTGAGTGCACCTCAGCCAGTTTGCAGATGACACCAAGCTGGGTGGGAGTGTTGGTCTGCTGGAGGGTAGGAAGGCTCTGCAGAGGGATCTGGACAGGTTGGATTGCTGGGCTGAGGCCAGCTGTATAGATTCAATAAAGTGAAGTGCCAGGTCCTGTATTTGGGTCACAACACCCCCAGGCATCACTACAGGCTGGGGCAGAGTGGCTGGGAAGCTGCCTGGTGAAAAAGGACCTGTGGGTGCTGGTCAGTAGTGGCTGAATGTGAGCCGGCCGTGTGCCCAGGTGGCCACTGCTGAGAAAGCCAACGGCATCCTTGTCTGTATCAGCGAGAGCGTGGCCAGCAGGACCAGGGCAGTGGTTGTCTCTGTACTTGGCACTGAGGAGGCCACACCTCAAGTGCTGTGCTCAGTTCTGGGCCCCTCTCTACAAGAAAGATGTTGAGAGGCTGGGGAGACTCCAGAGATGGGCAATGGAGCTGGGGAAGGGTCTGGAGCACAAGTCTGATGAGGAGGAGCTGAGGGAGCTGGGGGTGCTCAGCCTGGAGAAAAGGAGGCTCAGTGGAGACCTTATTCTCTATGACTACCTGTAAGGAGGCTGTAGCCAGGTGCAGATCAGTCTCTCTTCGTGACNTAGGAAACACAGCCCAGGAGAAGGGAATTAAATGAGGGACAGACATTCAAGCAATATATCAGGAAGACTGTATGAAGGGAACAGTAAGCCAGACTTGAGTCAGTAAGCTGCTGAGCAGAATTAGGTAACTGAATAGGGGACAAATACAAGGAAGGAAAATATGTCATCACCTGTCCAGGCAAACAACCTGTATCAGAGGGGTAATCACCTTTCTGTTGGTAGCATGGTTGGAAGTTGAGGCAGCAGTGATCTGCTGTGGAGTGTGATTCTGCAGTCTAGTGCTGCTTCTGCAGTCAGACATGGGCTAAAGAGTCTGAAACACGTGACACAAGTCCTGAATAAATTTGAGTTTTCAGGGGAGATACACAAGATTTTGGGATAAATATTGTGGTGGGATCAATTAAAGGAATTTCTTCAGGGGAGTTACTGTCAAAAGCTATTTATGATTATTCTGTTTAGAAACTTCAAAGGACCTTTTGAAGTCACAGTTCTATATGAATCAAAGATAAAGTGGATTCTGAGTAAAAGCTCAACTGAAGGCAGTAAGAGTCATGGTCTTAAAAAAATTATTATGGAGGAGATAGACTAAAAGCTGAAGGGGATGAAGAATGAAAAATAGGAAACATTAAGATCCATCTATCCCAGCCTTCCCTTTCTTGCATCGGAAGTTCTGTGGTGCTAGATGGGAAACTCAAAATACCTGGTCATAATAATAGATGAGGTGTCTGACTGTGTGAATACTGTGACCCCTGCTGGCTTAGTCTGTGGGCTTATTTATACAGACAGTCTCCTCTTGAACTTGGATACATTCAATTCAGTATAGCACCTGCTTCCAAGAGCTCTGTAAAATCAGTTTTTCTCTTGTGGGACTGCTCGGCCCAGGCTGAATGCCATGCTACCTAAGGGAAGGCTTAAAATACAGAACAGGGCAACAAGTAAGTGTCCTCTGACATCTCAGTTGAAAAAAAAAGCTTTAGACCTCTTTTAACATCACAATTCACTTGATACCTCCTCATCAGAGCAGTGTCATCTTTCCAGAGAATGTTGCCTGCCTCTGCTTTTCCAAGTAGGAGGTTTGCCCTGTTAAAGTAGGTGTCATATGGAGTGAGTTCTCCTTTTCCTTGAGGAAAGGGAGTTCCAATACATTGGCATAACTTGGCAGCCAGATCATCATTCTAACTCTCACTTCTGTACTTCAAAAGGTGCTTATTTAAAATACTTGGTGAGATGTGGGACAAACAGATCAACAATTTAATAACTCTTGTGTGTGCAGTGATCTTGATACATACTTAACATGGAAAGGCTAAAAAAAAAAATAAATAAAGGAATGCTGAATTTGGTCTTGAATTTTTCATTGGGAGTCAGTGAAAAAGGTTAAAAAAATCTCACCATGCAAGAGTGTCAAGAGCTTGCTTTATCCAGGCAAGGAAATGAATACTCTCAATTGTATGATGATATTCAAATTATTTAATAGCGTATATCATCTATGACAAGGTGACCTTCTTAGGGGATAAGAGAAATGCTGTGGATGGGTGAAAAAACTGTCAGGGTGGCTGGACCCAGAGAGTGGTGGTGAATGGAGTTAAATCCAGCTGGTGCCCAGTCACAAGAGGTATTCCCCAAGGCTCAGCACTGGGGCCAGTTGTGTTCTTTGTCAATGATCTGGATGAGGGCATTGAGTGCACCTCAGCCAGTTTGCAGATGACACCAAGCTGGGTGGGAGTGTTGGTCTGCTGGAGGGTAGGAAGGCTCTGCAGAGGGATCTGGACAGGTTGGATTGCTGGGCTGAGGCCAGCTGTATAGATTCAATAAAGTGAAGTGCCAGGTCCTGTATTTGGGTCACAACACCCCCAGGCATCACTACAGGCTGGGGCAGAGTGGCTGGGAAGCTGCCTGGTGAAAAAGGACCTGTGGGTGCTGGTCAGTAGTGGCTGAATGTGAGCCGGCCGTGTGCCCAGGTGGCCACTGCTGAGAAAGCCAACGGCATCCTTGTCTGTATCAGCGAGAGCGTGGCCAGCAGGACCAGGGCAGTGGTTGTCTCTGTACTTGGCACTGAGGAGGCCACACCTCAAGTGCTGTGCTCAGTTCTGGGCCCCTCTCTACAAGAAAGATGTTGAGAGGCTGGGGAGACTCCAGAGATGGGCAATGGAGCTGGGGAGGGGTCTGGAGCACAAATCTGATGAGGAGGAGCTGAGGGAGCTGGGGGTGCTCAGCCTGGAGAAAAGGAGGCTCAGTGGAGACCTTATTCTCTATGACTACCTGTAAGGAGGCTGTAGCCAGGTGCAGATCAGTCTCTCTTCGTGACGCAGGACAGGAGGAAATGGCCTCAAGTTGCACCAGGGAGGTTTAGACTGGATGAAAAATTTTGTCATGGAAGGGGTTGTCAAACCCTGGTACAGATTGCCCAGGGAGGCGGTTGAGTCACCATCCCTGAAGGTATTCAAAAAGTCTGTACATGTGGCACTCAGGGCCATGGTTTAGTGGTGGACTTGGCAGTGTTGTGTTAATGGCTGGACTTGATGATCTTAGAAGTCTTTTCCAACCTAAACAATTCCATGATTTTGTAGTTATAATTAGTCAGTCATAATTATTTGGAAACTTTCTGTGTTGTGGGGAGCACTTGTAGAAGTTGCATTATCAATACATCAGGAACAATTTGCTGAAATGATATGTAAAGAATTTTTTTAAAATAGGAAGCTTACAAGAAAATGGTCATCTTCCTGCCAGAACATAAATGGAAGGGGGAAAAAAAGGTTGTATCATTAATTTATCCTAGTTTATCTAGATTGTCAGATTTTGTATCCTTTTTAGCTTTTACAGTAGAATAAATAACTATTGTTGTGTTGGTTTTTTTTTTTTGTTGAAGTCCAATATTAGTAATGCTGTATGGCAGAATATCAATGAGTAATTTAAAATATGTTTTTCTTTTCTTCCAGTATAGGAATTCCATATTGTAAATCAAATTTACCTCATGCTATATCTGTTTGCCCTGTGTTTTCAATTTAATGTATAAAAAGTAAATGAAGCTCATTGGCTTGCTGAGGTGTGTTCGGGATGTCCCAATGTAACATCTCAATTGCATAAATGTATTTTGTAATCTTTTTCTCTGTTGCTTGCACAATGTGGATTAAGTTAATTATTTATAGCTTGTCAGGGTAGCTGTTGAGGTGTCCTGTGCAATGCAGGAGAAGTTGTATTGCCCAGGAAACCATCCTACTGTGCCTTGTCAGTCTGGGTAGGGCCAGAACACCTTTTAATTGATAGATGAAGTAAGTTAGTGATCTTTGTAGTTTTTCCCCAAGAAAAGAATCTATTGTATTTGTCCCATCAAGTAATTATTCTTTGCCTACTTTTTTTTCTTAAATTTAATTTTTTAAAATTTTTAATCTTCCCTTCAAAGTGTCTCTGGTCTTCCCTAGCCACTTCTCTTTCTAGCCCCTGGCTGTTTCAGCTTTTGGTGGTATGTCACCCACATGTTTTGCTCATGGCCCTTCTAGGAAGAGCCCGTGTCAAGTTGGAGAGAGCAGCCCCTAGACTGAGGTAGGGACAGGGGCCACAGAGGCTGCACAGTGTTGGTCCTTGCTCACCGTTATCCTTTATACAAACACTGGGATATCTGGGCTTTTTGCAGGTCCTCTCTTCTTTAAATGTCTGCTCATGAGAAGGTTCACTGCATTTAAGCTGGTCTGCACCAAGTCTTATCCTGGAGAAGTGATGGTAATCCATACCCCAGTGCTGGTGTCCTGCTGGAGGCTGTGGAGTGACCAGAGCAGGGCAGGCAAGAGAAACACCCTGCTGGTGCCCCTCTGGCCATCCCTGCCTGCCCTCACTGGGAGCAGGGCCCAGGCACTCTCTGCCAGGCCCTTGACCTCCCCTACAGTCCTGCCGCTGACCTCTCCAGCTGACCAGCCCCGGGATCCTCTCCCTCTCCTCACCCAATAGGGACCTGCTTTTTGTAAAGTCGGTGCTGAGTCAGGCTTTTCACAAATAAGCAGACCCTGACCATGAAACCCTTGCTTTTCCCTTTCATTTATCCTGAACATCGTGTCACCTTTCTGCATCCAAAGTTCCCCTGACGTCAGTGTAGGTAAGGGATCAGGGACGATTATGTTTTTTTCTTACAAGTATTCCTGACATGAAACTGGTCAGGTTAGCAGACTTGAGAAACTCCAAGTGTGGGAAAATATAAAATCAAAGAATCAATAGTGCCCCAAAACTGGTGGGTACTTAATTTTATCTATGTGTACTTTTTTATTAGTTGTTTTATTGTTAAAAGAAAAAAAAATCTTCTGCTAGATAGTTTTTTCTGAGATACAAGAAAGACGTGAATAGCTGTAAATTGAACCATTCCATTTATATCTTAGGAGACTGAAGCATTATTTGAGTTGAGAGTCTGTAGTCACTAGAACTCTTTCACCTAATAAGATATAACAGACATATTGGAGTTGTGATAAGAGAATATGCTTTGAACTCTCTAAGCTCTCTTGCCTTTGGAAATTCACTGGATTATGCATTGTGGAATAAGCTACTTCATAGTTACTTCTTCTTCCAGAAAACAAAACACTCTTCCAGGAAAGTTGGTAGTACTTTTGTTGTTCTTCAGGCTTATGTTGTTTTCATGCCTCTCAGGTCAGTGTGGAAAAACAGTCTAATATGTTTATTTTTGCTTAATTGATCTTACTTTGGCTTTGCATCATTTTTTTTCTGGGGCATCAGTCCTGGGAACTGTAAACAAAGTGAAGATATGTACATGTTATGTTTCAGTCACGAGGGTACAGGTTTTGGGTTCAGATTCTAGTCTCGGTGAAAACCAGTGGGTGGTTTCTCACTAGGTGGAGTTATTCAGAAAGCATTTGATGTTTATTTAATTTCTCTCCCACTGAGTGTAGTGAGAAAGGAGCTCAGCACTGAGTACTCCTGAACATTTCACCCTTGGTGTCATCACTATTTGTCCTGCTGTCTGGTCAGGTCATCCAGCTTTTGTACCACAGTAATTTCTTTTCTAAGATGAAACTAGCTTTTTTAACCACATAGAATTGGGAAGTGTAATATATAAAAAGGCTGGTTTTCCAAGAATATTCCTTTTATAAGGATGGCTTTGCACACTTTAAAGACTATAAAAGGTAGATGTAAAATAACAGTGTCTCTTTTTATGGTCCAAATATTGATTCTATTCATAGAAAAGTTGAGACTACTCAATACATGACTCCAGTAGATGGATCAAAGTGGGTGTTTGAAGGCCAGCTTTGATAAGGTCTTCATTTTTTAAAGGAAGAGGCAAATACAAGAAATAGAACTTGCCTTTGAAGAATAAAATAGAGCTTCTGGAACAGTGTCTAGTGAAAACCTGGCTACCATCACATTTTTCTCCTTCTAAAGTAATAATCGTTGCATCTCTAACTGGCTGCCACTCCTTGATCTTACAGGTCTTCTTTTAGTTTGTGGCTCTTCCTCTATTCTGCACCTGCTCAGTGTAAAGTGGAAGTGGTAGAGCAGAGAATGACAGACTGGGGCCTTGTTGCTCAGCCTTGTTCACCATCACTGTAAACGTGGCTGACAGCAATAACCTTCTGAATTGAGATTAAATGGGAACAAGTAAAATCTAGGAACACATACAAATATTTGCTGACCAGTGCAACAGATCAATTCACTAAAACAAAGATTTGAGTTTCTGCCATGCACAACTGTGATATGGAATGATGTGATGCTGGAAAAAAAAGGGGTACTTTAGATGACCATTGAAGTTCCTCAGGAACGGGGTATTTGATATCAATAGCTTGGTGTCGATGATGCTGGAATCCTGTCGGTTTTTCTTGTGATATTTCAGCTCTCAGTGCTGGTTATTGTTTGCATCTTTGTGCTTAATATTCTGTAAGACATAGAATATGAAGGAGGTTGAATGTTAACAGGCTCCACACTAGTCCCTTCTAAAAGCCATTATCTGCTGCAGTAATTACCACCATAAAAATAGTAAGAAAAGAACTAGGTCTTTCCTCTGGGCTATCTTAGCCTATTTTTTTTTTTTTCTTCTGAAGCTCTCATTGTAGATCACAAGCTTTATGACACAGAAATTAAAATATCTCCCTTGTATCTGAAGTATTCTATTGTGGTGATAAACCAAATGATATTATAGGACCATTGCTGCAGTTTCTCTGGGACAGAAATGCTTTTATGTATGTAATCCAATTAGGATTGGAACCATTATGGTCTTCAAGGGGAGATAGATTCAAAGTTCTGAATTCCATTCCACTGTGTTTTTGTTTATATGGAATAGTTTATACTTTGTTCAAGGGAATAAAACCGTTTTTTTTTTTTTCTTTTTTTCAGTTGTCTTTAATAAAGTGAGTAATGTTGGCTCCTTTAACCACTTAACTTGAGTTACTCTTCTAGATCTGATTTATCTCCTGGAAGTATCACTGAAAAACTATTGCAAAGAAATCCCAGGTTTACTCAGCAGAAGCCAGACAGGTGTGATTGGACATTCCTGTATTGCTATCAATAGAGATAACAGAGCAGGAAACAACTAGCAGTCTGTTGTCAATTTCTGTAGTCCCAACTTTGTTAACCATTAGGACACAATTTATCTTGTCCTGGGAAAAGTAACTTTGAGAATATCTGTATATGCACATCTTTATCTTACTCTTTCACCATTTTTCTCTAGTATTTTTCTAAGCTGTTCAGTTAAAGCCCACCTTGTCATCTTAATTTAACAAGGTTATTAATCATGTTTACATCAAGATACATTCATCAGCATTCTCCAGAAAGTACAGGTATATCTGTACTCTAGTTGTCTTCATTAGTCATGCTAGGTATTTTATTGCAACAGCCTGTAATTAATTCATCAGTAAATATCAAAATCTCACAGCGTCTCCTTGAACGCTGCAAAGTAACCTCCTGCCAGCCCATGAAAACTATCAGCCCTACCTTTTGTTCTCAGATATATAATAATATTGGATGTAAAATAACAGTGGGGAAAACCATTTTTATTAGAAGAGAAAGCCACTCTAATTCAGAAGGTAGATGAAAACTTTTGGATATTTGTCATCAGGTGGTACAGAGGGCAATTATGGTAAAGGGTCAGAAATATGTGAGATCTGCAAATTCATCATGCAAATTTGAAGAAGCACAATGGAAGTAGTATATTAATCTCTCTTTCAACTGGTTTCCAATTGAATTGTTGAAAAGTAGAAATAACTTGTTCTTCATGAATTAGAAAGCTTCAGGAATGATAGTATAAGACTTTTGTTCAGTGCCCTTAAATGTTCATATTTGGGCATAAAGCCTATCACTGAAAACTAGTCTGACCATGAGGTTCTGTTTGAAAATAATCCAGGCAATTACAAATATATCTTCTGAGTAGTCAGGGATTCAAAGACACGGTTAAGATGTACATCATTACAGGCTTTCTACATACAGGCAGCTTGCTTCCCTGTCCATTCTTAATAAATGAAATTTGACGCTAGGAAGGCTCTTTAACTTCAAGTTGAGACTGTAGGATATCAGGAACATGACTCTAAGAAAATCTGTCATGTGAACATTAGGTAGGATTGGAGGGGAAACACAGGACTTGAAATAATTTAAGTTCCAGCTTCTGAAATATGTGCTTAAGATATTATCCTGTTTGTAGGCCGTTCAATTTTCATTTTTAAGCAGTTCATCTTTCTTTCATGCACTACTTCTCTTGGAAGGGCACTGCTCAATGTTACTGCGGTAATGTTTATGGCTTTTCTAATTTTCACCTTAAATGATGCATGCTGGGTTTATAGCAACTGCTCTTGAGACTGAACTGTCTCTTTCTTTCCTGCCTGATGTTTATTACCTGTTGCTATTGCTTGGTGGAAAATTATTTAGAATGAATTTGTTTTGAAGAGAAATCAAGAGAGTCCAGGGGATACAAGCCGACTATGATGGCTGCAATTTGAGACAACTGGCCTGTTTCAGTGATGATGATGGCATCTGCTCTCCTGCACTATAGTAATAACAAAACTCTTCTGAAAGTCTCTGTGGGACTGACTTGCCACACTTGTCCAGTCTAGGTAAGCCATCTTAATGGTAAAAGCTAGCTGGGAGCTAGAAGGAAATCACAGTGCAAGGTACTAAGATGTGCAGGTCTCTCTTTAGGCACGGTCTGTGGAGAGAGACAGTCTTTTTCTTAGGCACGCTTACGTAGCTGGAGGATGCTCACAAGCTTTTGGCACACAAATCCCTCCTAGACAGACCAGTCAAATATTTGGCTGATTCAGGAAACCTTTTTGTTCTTTTGTTAGCAGAAGCAGCTGTGGAGGATTTCTTGCCTTTTGAACAAACTGTCCATCAAAATACTTCATTCTGAAATGAGAAAAGAGTTACCAGCAAGATACACAGGGCAGCCAGAGAACTTGTGCAGATGCCTAGACAGGTTTAGGACAGTATATGAAATAGAAATTTAATTAATGTAGCTGGTATCAGAGTTTTAACAAGGAGCCACATGCTAGACTGCATCCAGTGTACATATAAGAGAAAACTAGATATAACCATTTCCCAAACAAAATTAGTTCATACCTTCCAAGGGGCAGAACAAAACAAGCAAGGCAGACCTCTGTGTAGAGACTCTATCCTGTGAAGAAGAGCAAAAAGCAGTAGAGAATTAGCCATGGGAACTGGTTTTCACTTAGTTCATCTTGCCCAGAAGCTCCTACTTGCCTGTGCAGGGATCTTGGAATATCATGATATTATTAGATGCCAGAGAGGCAGTGCTTTGGCAGCTGTTCAGAAGAGTGAAGAGCCCTGTGTGGTTGTTGCAGCTGCTTCGCTCCCCTTTCCTCTTTGGAACATCCACTGGAGACAATGCTTCCACCTGTGACATGGGCATCAGCCAGTCTCTGCAAGTAAACTCTGCCTCCTTCTGGGACAGAGGTACAATGTTTAAATATAAAAGACACTCCTAGAATGTCAACAGATGAAGAGAAAGAAAGATCAAGAAGAAGGTATGGTTTTTATTGAGTTAGGTTATCGGGACAGGTATATGAAGTTTCTCTCACACGATACCTGGAAGAAGGTAAAAAACAACTGATAGGTGTCAGGTTTTGTGCTGCTGAAGACAAGGAACACACATTAACAAGCCTGCTCGAAAAGAAGTCAATTTTCAGGTCAAATGTCTGAAACATCCTTTATTTGGCCCACCGGAACGAGGTAAAGGAAGAAAAACAGAATGAATTGAACCAAGTTTTTCTTTGCTAATTTTTGTGAAGAATTGCTACAACTAGGACTCCTCAACAGAAGGCTGAGTTAGCTAACTTTGTTCATTTCTTTCTCTCTTAGGAAGACGGGTGATAGGACAAAGAAAAGAACTATAATTAAACTCCACCCATCTTCAAAAGCAGGTGAAGAGATCATAATTCATGCAATAAATCCATACAATTAGACAATATTTGTACAATTAGAAGCTGAACACTGAATGATTAGTGATTCATAATGAGCTAGTATCCACTCACAAACCTCAATGAGGAAACCAAATTTATATTTGCTTCATGACGATGATCTTTCTCAAACCTTTATCTGTAATTAGAAAGGAATTTAGAGACCTCGTAAGTGCATGAGCATGATTTTTTTAAAAATTATTTCCAAGAAATGCCTTTGAAAAAATGTGCAGTACTTCCATAATCATACGGCAATTTTATGTGGACGGTTTTTTAGGTTTTGGTGGTGTTTTGGGATTTTTTTTTGGTGGTGGTTTTTTTTTGGGGGGTGGAGGGTGGGTTTGTTATTGCAGATTATTAAGTGTACTGTCTCTATTAGGATCCCAAAAAGGTTTTGTCTCTTTGAGCTCTTTATGGAGACTTTGACACTGAAGTATGAATGTCCCTATCCAGTAAGATAAAAGGTCCACTTCTTTTAGGAGACTGTCTTCAGCAGTGGTTGATTTGGCTAATGCCAAATAGAAAAACAGACATCTTCAGGAAACAAAATCTGTCTTTACACTCAATCTGTAATCATTACACTGTGGGTTTTTTTCTAAAACTCATACAGAGAATACCCAGAACAAAAAAACACAACCACCTATAGTTGATGCTCTAAAAATGGATTTTTAAGAAATAAGAGATGGCAGGTACAGGCCTAATTAACTTTGTGTACCCTTATGGCTGACCCTGGTAACAGCAGTTGGAAACCTCTTGAGATGCCTGAAGAGGGTCCAGTGTGTGCTCCCACAAAAGATACACGTGCCAACAGAAGAGGGTTCATCAGACCTCAAGCAAACAGGTTGTTTCCACTTTGGGGAAAGATGCTGTCCACAGTGATTTAGCAACAGTGGCTCCTACCAGAGGGGCAGTGAGCACACAGAGTGTGCGAACACTGGAAGCTTGATACAGGGGGTACTGCATTAAAGCACTAACTTGGGACTCTGTTTTCTTTTGTATTTGCTTTACAAACTGCTCCTGATTAATCCCTTCACAGAACTCTCTTCAGAGCCACCTGTACTTCCTTCTCTCCTATTTCCTGGAAGAGGAACATAAGAACAGAGCAACAAATCTTCTCACTACTGTTTGTTTTAAATCTTTTCCTCTATTTCCTCTGGCATTGTTTTCTTGTTGCACTTTCATGCACATACCTAATTCCAGTAGTAAACTCCTTGGGCAGGGGTGGTGTTTCTGTAAATTTCACTGTATTTATTGAGCTATGCATGTGATCATCTGCAGAACATATTATTATTATTATGATTGCAACAGCCAGGTCTGCAAGATTAACCAGTCAGAATGAGCAAAGTCAGCTGCTTTTAAAAAAAGGTATATATATTCTTGACTAATATCAACTGCTTTCTGAGCTCTTTGGCAAGTGAATGAGACTGCGAGGAATTTTTAACTTCTAAAACATTCCCAGCTCAGAGTTTTGAATGGGCAAAGGAATGATTTCTAAAATGGGAAACCTTCTAGACTTTATCTGACTGGCAAATCAGAATACTTTGTTTCATAACTAATTTTTGTTTTATTGAAAAACGTTTTCTATTTTAGCTCACTTAAGGGAGTACTGTGTTGCGGGATGAGCATTTCATGGGTTGGATTTTTTAACTTTCACTATTTTTCTGTGGTTTCTAGTAATCCTCTGTTCTGTTTGAGGTGGGATTTCAAAAAATGGACAAGAGATTTCAATAGCACAAGCTCTCATGTCCCAGAGTTATTTAGAGCACTAAGAAAATTCCTGTTCTGTATATCTTGTTTCTCTGCCTTTGAAATAGGTATAGTAATAGACTCTCCCATCAGGGTGCTGAGGGAGTGAGTGAATTTGGTATTGTGTGATCAGTCACTCTGTTGAGATGAGGTCTGAAGTTTTAAATTACCATGTAATCTACATATAGAGTTCATTGTTAAGGTTGTATTTATGTTTATTTTTATATTATGTATACAGTAGGTTGATGGATCAAAAATAAATCATGTAATGGAATATCATAAGGTGCTGTTTACTGATTTAGAAGAAAGGGATAGTTTACCTAAAGGGTTATTGCCAAGGCTAGGCAAAAATTTGAGTATGGGCTTCCTTAAAAAAGAGATTATAAGATTGCAAGTGTTCTTTAAACCCAAGAACTGCATCATACATTATGGAAAACACGGATTAGGAAACTAAACAAGTTTGATTCTGGTGTTAATGCTGTAATGGCTAGTTGCTTTAAGATTGCTGCAATAACATGTTACTTGTGGTTATGAGTAATAATTGTTACTTTAAATATTACAAAACTATTAATGAGTACTAACCTTGTGTACGCTAATTTTGAGATTGAAGCTTGCTATGTGAGGGTAGTGCTTGTGTAAATTTTACACATAAATATAAAGCAACAGAGCTGAAGATTACTTGGGGAAAAGTGTTTTTCCTAGTACTCTGATATTGCAAAGTGGGAGGTGCCAGACAATAGGTGTCAGCACTGGTTCAGCTATGTACAACTTCACTGCAAATGTAGATTGAGGCAGCTGGTGTTAAGCACAAGTTTGTTGTGAACTCTACTTTCAGCAAATGGAAATGCCTGTAAAGAAGTGCTGAAACAGTGTTTGACACTTGTTATAAAATAGCTTTTCTAGGGTATAGACTGGGAAACAGAATAAATGAGACAGAAGATAAAAGCTGGTAAAAATAATATATGTATTGTATTCACTGTGAAATGTTTCCATAATACTTAAGGAAAGACTGTTTCTGAAAATTGTACTTTAATTAGGTTTTGTTGTTTCATAAATTATTCAGAGGGGTTCCTGAGAAGAAGACTTTGATATAGACCTTTCTCAGAGATTTTAAAGAAATAATAAAAAACTGAATCAAAACTAATTGAAACTGAAGAAGAAAAGCAAAATCACAAGAATCAGAATGGAGCAGAGAGAATAAGGCACAGTGCTAGGGACTTTGGAACTGTGCTGTTTTGTGGTGGAGTTTTAAACTGGAACTAAGGGTTTAGATATCTTGTTCATTAAACCAATGCATGTCCTCCAGTGTAGGAGCCTGTGGATGATTCTGCAACACCTTTGGAAGAAAAAACAGGAAGATTTAGTGCTAAATGAGGGGTGGTGTAATGGAGAAGCCAGAAGAAAACACCACCAAGGAAATGGAAGAAAAAAATTCTTGGTTTTCCTCTGTGTTTTACTGGCAACATGCACCTAGGAACTAGGATGTGAGGATTAAGCCAAAAAAGGTAAGACTAAATGCTTTAAGAGCCCTGTGTAAACATTATGGTCTTAGCCCAGCACCTCAAAAGAGGTGCTGGATCAGAGTGCCAGTTCTCTAGAATTGCTTTTATGTGGACAAACACATACCTGTTTCAATTAGTGCCTCCCAGGTAGAGGGTACTGTGGCTTTAAAAGTGTAAGGTGAAATAGTCTTGCAGTCAGTCCACCAGCAGATGTGCACATATCAAGGAGTTTTTTAAATAAGCAGGTGCTGTCATTAGAGACCTCGGTGTGGTGAGTGCCAGGTGTATGGCTGTGCACGGAGCGAGGGAAACAGCTTTTTCTTGTCAATATTTGGTGAGGGATAGCTGGGAGAACCCCCGCTCCCGCCCTGAAGTTTGCATTGCATTGCAAAATCCTGTGAATTCCTTGCTAGCAGCCGTGTCAGTGGCACAGTGTGAGCGCCCCAAGCCTGGCAGGATAATCTAAAGGGAATGCAGCTGAATCGGGATCCACTGCTATATAAAAGGGGGCGGGTCACTCTGCTCCTTCCAGCTCCCTTTCTGTCATTAGGGCTGCAGCAGCACCAACCAAATGCAGCTGGCACGCCTCTTCATTGCCTCTTATATAATATGGGGTTTCACGGGGCACTGATGTAGAAATAAAGTCAAACATTCTTGAGGCAGACTCATATTACTTGTGGTGTGGCTGGTGCTCACTTTGCTGTGGGGAGTAGGGCTGCTCTCACCAGGGTGGTCTGTGGCCCTGTTTGAGTGAAGTTTGGAAGGTGTGCAGGATGGCTCCAAATGAGGCAGGGGATGAACTTGTTTTCTTTGTGAATGGTAAAAAGGTAAGGAAGATTCCAGCTTTCTGTCCAGCTTGTTCCTGGATTGTGGCTGGATTACTTACTTTTCTAGTAACCTTTTTCCTCCTCTGAAGTTTTCTGATATGAGCAGATATTCCAGAGCTCTTAAATATTAAATTGTGAAGACTACATATTGCTTTGCTGTGTGGTTTTTTATCTTCTTTGACTTTACCTTGTGAATTATTCAAGGAATAACACAATTATATAATGTTCCTTTTACATTTTGTATTTGTTGGCAATAATTTACTGTAATTCTGAGGTAACTAGTTTTAAATAAGGGTGCACTGCTTAATACAGGCATTTGTTCTAGAAATAATATCAGTAATTACAAGAGATCTGGAAAAATTAACTCAAATGTAAGCATCTGTATATAATTAATAAGTTTAATTATTAATTCTAACATTTGGGTTTTGAAAGGGATTTAGTAAAGTGTTTATTCCATTTCCATTTAAGAAACTAGAAAACTCTTCAGAATCAAAGCCCATTAACTGATACTGATTCCTAGATCAACTGCTGATGATAACCTAGAAAGTGTCTGTATCTCACAGGAAGTTGGGGTGCTCATTGCACGTGATGGACACATTTGAACAGTTTGTCCCAGAGCCCCCTTTCCTCAGTTTGGGTTTTCCCTGGGCTGGCAATGCAGCCTTGCCTCTTCAAAAACTTGTAACAAGTCAAAGCTGACTCTTTCTTTGACCAATGACTACCAAGTTAATTCTGTTTTTGAGGTGCTGCCTTCCCCACTCTCCCCTTGCCTAGATACTTGGGCACAGGAACTTGTGCCAAAGCAGCTTCCTGCTGGGAATCCTGGGGAGGGGAAAGGGTTGCATATCCACTTGTGTGGAGCCAAGAGTTTGCAAACCTTCCCTGTGCACTGCTTAGGGGTAAATCCCATGGTGCACTGAGTTTGGGCTAGACAATTGATTTTTTTAATCCCTTGAGGGATCACACAATACTCTCATTTGGTTAAAAAGCTCTGTGCCCTGCCTTACAGACTGGCACAGGATTACTGTTTTGGTTTTTTTGGTCTTTCATGCTAGTTTAACCAAGTGTAAATGTGGATGAAAGTGTTACTGCAATTTTAATTTTTAAATTTAGGGGTTTTAGTTACGAATTTGGATCCCAAACTAGATTTGAATTAGAATTTTCCAAGGTACTAGTGGATTTGACATCAGTATTTTGTTGTATTGAAGTATCAATAGTTTACAGAAGAATTAAGTTTATCTTGCATGCATTAAAAGAGCTGTTGAATGTAATACTGATGGAGAGCCCAGGCTTGGTTCTGAGGTTTTATAGAGAAAGATGACAACTGAAGCTTTGCTCACATAGATCGGTAGTGGTTCCTATGTCAGTGTTAATCAGCTTATCAGCCGCTTGTTTTTTCTAGAGGGAGATGAAAACTTGAAGCTCCAAGTCAATGGTGACTAGCTAATTGAGTCTGGTAATCGAGATTATGGCACTGTGAATTTTATCTGATGAATTCTCTGTTATGGTGGGCACAGGTGGCACACCATTAACTTGTCTGGTTGCACTGTGAAGTTTTAGTGAGATCCCTCCTTTGTGGACCTCAGATGCTTGTAGAGGGTGAACTTGGAGCTCTTTGGATCTTGCAGTTTGGGGTTGCCACAAATGCGTTGGACAATCCAGACCCTGATACAGGCCAAGTGTCCTGTCTTGTTTGGGTTTTTTTTCTGGTATTCCCTAATGAAAGAAAATGGTAGTTCTGATGCCAGATCAACTAAGGTTCAAAACCAATATGCCACTCATGGTATGAAGAGTTTTTAAACAAATTCCTGCATGCATTTATGAGTGGTGCTTCAGCATTGGCTGGTGGTCAGTATTACTCTGTGTAAACTGGTAGAAAAGTCCTTCTTCCTGGAGAAAGCTCTTGACTAATGCATGAAAACATTAATTAGTCGAAGACCAGAGCTGGCCCTGTGGGACTCTCTTTTATGCGTGTGGGGTGAGGCAGAGAAGGGGAAAAAGAGCAGTCTAGGCCCTGAAGGCCATCAGCAAAAAACAACCTGTTCATTTTGGATCTTCTGCCTGTCCTTGCTGTGTCCTGCAGATAATGAACCTGCTGTGAATGACACTGACCTTGGTGCACTTCAGTAGTTTTTATGGACTTGCTGTTCCTGTATACAAAAGCCATCACTCAGGGCTGACTGTGTGCATGTGTAAAGGGGTTTATCACAGTGTGCTCTTGGCAGCTTGGCTAAAAAAACCCCACCAAGGGATGATTAATATTACCAATGGTACCAATTCATTTAAATGTCAAAACTCTCTCAGCATCCTTTCCTACTGGCTCGTGGAACCAGCAGTGTTAGCAAAGTAGCAGGTTTCACTTGCTCTATGCAGAGCCTCCAGTGGCATTTTTTTCCTATTCCCTTTTCAGTGTGATGCCAAAGTGGCTTGAGTTACAACCCCACCATATGCAGGATTAAGAGGGAGAATTGGACTCATGGGACAATCTTATCTGTGGCCATGTATGTGGAGTTTGTTGGGACATTGCTGCATGTGAGAGGTTATGTGATGGAAGGAGTGGTGGGAAGTGCCTGGGCAGTTCTGCTGGAGCAGCAGGCAGCAAGAGGGAAAGTGGAGTGGCAGGCATTGATCTCTTCTCTGGTGACCAGTGACAGGACCTGAGGAAACAGCATCCGTCAGGGGAGGTTTAGTTGGATGTAAGGAAAAGGTTTTTCACCCAGAGGGTGGTTGGGCACTGGAACAGGCTCCCCAGGGCAGTGGCCACAGCACCAAGCCTGACAGAGCTCAAGAAGCGTTTGGGCAATGCTCTCAGGCACATGGTGTTATTCTTGGGGTGTTCTGTACAAGGCCAGGAGTTGAGCTTTGATGATTTCAGTGGGTCCCTTCCAACTGAGTATATTCTATGATTCTACGTTAGGATATGGCTCTATCCATCTGGGGCCCTGACTAAATATTCCAGTTGATTTACTGCAAAGAATGTGGTAGCATGGCCAGTGGGAAAGGTTACTGCTGTGTGAATTCATGATAGCTTGACATTGCTAATGGGCTGCTTATATTCTGTCACTGCACAAAACCATGTGATAAGAGGTGGTTTGTAAGATAGGGACTTGGACTGCAGCAAATTCTTCTCCCTTGCATTAGCCCAGTCTGCACTGTTGTCAAGAAAAAGTCTCCTTGGAACAGCTGAGCATACTTCACAATCAGGACTGTTCATTTTAAACACCTGTTTACTTCACTGGGCATAAAGCTTGGCATGCTACTAGCTCAAAGTTATCTTAATAGTCTGCCTAGACTGGAATGCAAATCAGCATGCTCAATTTAAAGCTAATAGTGGCAATTTTTTTTCCTCGGCTGACAAGTCTGTCTCATGCATATGTAGCATGTAATTTTAGTTCAAACACATGGAGTCAATATTTCTATTTCTATTCTGAATGCTAAGGGAGGATCTATACTGGAAGCCACGTTAGACCTCTTACTTTTTCCAGAGTCTGTGGGTGTTTGATTGCAGTTGGGACCAGCTAAAATACAGGATTTTTTTATCTTTTGGGACCCTCTGGGTTCTACATAAACAGTGAATTATGAGCTTTCAGTGTGCTGGTTTAAAGCAGAACAAAATGTTCTCATGACCAGTAGCAAATTTACATTGTGTGGTTATATTCAGTTTATTCATCCGTGTTCTAATTATTTTTCCTAGTAAATGAATTTGAAATCTCTCGTTGACTTCAGGAATAATACCTTAAGATTTTAAGGTCCTGGGGGACCTTTGCATGTGACTGGTCTGACTTGCTGTGTGGCAGTCTGGTTAAAACCTTTCACTTTCTCTTCTTGCAACTTATGGAGTGACCAGGGACTAGCGATTGAATGGGCACTTGTCCTTCAGGAAAGCATTTTCTTCTCATCTATAGACCTCAACTGATGGAAAGCTTAGCATGTTGTTTGGTAAACTAGGAAAGTCTCTGTTTTCTCTTTCGTTCTGTTCCTCTATTTACCTTGTTCAACTACTGTTCTTTTAAACTGAAAAATCTCTAACTTTCTGGGAATAATATTTTAAATATGATGCTCTATGTTGTACAGGCAAAGTTATCTGAATTAGTGAGAGGCAAGTAGAGAAGCTGGAAAATGAAATATTTATTGAGATTGAAATTTGGTACATAAAATTGTGGGGAAGTGAGCTCAACATGTCTCTGGACTACTCCATGGACTCCAGAAGTGTGAAGTGCTGCTTCAGAACCTGTTCTGCATCGTGCTTAATAGCACAAAGCACTGCAGAGCCAGACTAGGCTCCCTGCTGAGGTGGATCTGAGTATTTAAGATTCTTAGAATCAGTAGACAAATAGACGTGTAGTACAAACATAGCAGTACAGAGTAAATTTGTTGAGAGTCATTTGACTGACTGTGCCATCCTAACATTTTCAACAATGTTTCTTTCTGCATTCAATTAATAATTAAGCTACCAACTACAGTAAAATCCAGTTTTAAATCCATCAAAATGTGGCTGTCAATCCAGTATACCTGCAATATGACATTTAATTAAAAAAAAAAAAAACCAAAAAACAAAATAAAACAAGCTACCAAATACTAAAAACCAGTAACTTAGCAAAGGAAATATTCTTTTAACTGCAGTATCTTACTTGTCTGATCCTACAACCAGTGAAGGCAGTGGATAGAATTCAGTTTCTTTCTGTACAAGGACACTGGGGGAGGTGAGCAAGAACTGTGATGTTGAGCTGTGAATCATATTGTACTGGGCATCAGACAAGACATGTTATCCCCACCCACAGGGTTTTAAAATGTTTTAAGAACAAATCACAGCAGGTTGTTGTAACAAACCACTGGAGGCATGATATATTGGAGGACAAACCAGCATCAATGACAATGAGCAAAAGGCAAGAACAGCAAAAAATTCTTACTCTGTGCCCAGCAAGAGAGACTCATCAACAAGCATCCTCCCACCAGGAATCTGAAGTGAAAAGAAATGATTCTTGATCTCTGATGTGTGAGATTTGAGTTAATCCAGAATGTTCTCCAAATTCATCCCCCTTATCTCCCTCTGATCCCTAGTCTCTGCCAGAATTGCAGGTACACAGCTCCAGTGGAGTAGTTTGAAGTGACTAAAGTAGGAGTCCAGGGTTGTTGGCTTTAACAGAGAAAGGGTGTGGGTTGTTTGGGATATGGTGGGAGACACTTTATCAGAAAGTTGAGCAAAGCTTTGACTTTGGGACTTCACACATTCTTACTTCACTAAAAATGCATGGAGATGAGTTGTTAAATGAAAAATGAAAGCTTAGGCCTGTCTTTTATTTCCTGCTTCCTGAAAAGAAGCCACTGGGCCAAACTTTTTTAATTGCTTGGTTTGAGTACATAAAAGCATGCTTCTTGGATTCTTTCAAGAAAACCTCTTGAGACATTTTCTTCGGTCTAAGCATAGAATAGTCTTTAACTGTTCTGAAGTTTCTTCTCTGGGCCTGGCTATCTTGGAAGCTGCTTTGGAAGGGTTTGCAATGGCCATTGGCACAGACATGAGGAAGAAACTCAGTGTGACAGTGACAGGGGGAGTTGCTGGGGAAGGCTCTTTGCCTGTGCAATGGCTCTGAAAGGCCATTTGTCCACTCTCAGTCACAGGGATGTTTGGAATTTCCTACTCATGTTTGTCTGTTTGCCAAACTGCTGCAGAGGGATGTATGGCCTTACTCTGAACCAGATGTTCATGTAAGAGCCACTGCATGCTTTTATTTATTTCTGTACATCCGGGAGGTGAGGGAACAGGGGCACTCTGCTCTGAATAGCAGCAATTACTGCTGCATGATCTACAAAATGACATTCCCAAACTAGAATGGAGTCTTTTTTTCCTGTAGATCGTCCCCAATGCAGGAATGAGATGTGCAAAATGTGACCAGTTAAGTTTTCTGGCAGCAATTTTATTGGTTAGTTCTAAAAAGGAGAACTCAAACAGGAAGTATGGACCTTGTCTCTTTAGAATAACTCTGTCACATTTCAAAGGCATAAAACTGAAGCGGTACAGAGGTTGTGAAGGCTTGCTATCCGTAAAAAAAAAATAAATTAAAAAACACTTGCACCAATGACCCTGTTTCAATTTGCCCTTCAAACTGGGCGTGATTAATTTAAATAAACTGTAACTATTGTAGTTAGGACTTGCATGGAACAAGAGCCAAGAGCATGATTACATTCTGGCACACAGTGAATTTGGAAAGGTTTCTTGACACTTTATTAATAACAGAAAAAGGGGAAGACAAGCCCTGTGGCCATTTGGAGATGAGGGCAGAACTTTCGTTTCTGACCATTGAGCAGAGGTTAAAGTAATGTGTTTAATGTTTATTTTATGTCTAATGGATACTTTCTAACAGTGTTGTTTACTAATAGGATGGAGCTGTCTCAAAATGTGCAGCAAAAATTTCTCCTTGCTTGGAATTTCATATTCCTGAATTTAGGATGGCTATTAATATAATAGAGATTGTTTTAATGTTACAAAGGAAGGAGGAGTAACTTCAAAGGGGATTAGTTCTTGCAGTCCATCCTGCAGCACCTGTGTTGTCACAGTACAGTTTCCACTGCTGTTTTCTTTCTCTGCAAAGTCTGTTACTTATGCTCGTTCTGTCATTCTGCTTACCTACTCATTTTCTCTCTCTCTTCTAATAGTAAGAAGGGACAGAGGTCAGTTATTTAGGATCAGTAAAGATGAGGCACCATTTAGACATGTCAGGAACCCAAGATTTGAGTACAAAACAGTTCTTTCTATGCTCACTACTAATGCTGTTTGCCATTTTTGGTGAAGGCTTGTTTTAGATTTGCCTCAGTGTGCCATGACTGAAAAACTGTGACGTATGTAATGCATGTACTTTCCTCTGATGCAATAAATTCAAGGAAACATTGTGTCTGGATACATGACCAACATTGCTGAAATAGTCAGTGATTTTGCTCCCTGCTTTGGGAAAGAAGTTGCAGACAGAACCCTGCAACTAGTTTATCTGTGTTGTAAAACATTTTGTGTGTAACAATATCTTTTCCTTCTTGCAGGTGGTGGAAAAAGATGTGGACCCAGAAACAACTCTGCTCATTTATCTACGAAGAAAATGTATCCAGTGTCAGAAGAAACTGCAAAAGGCTTTAAATGCCCACAGCATTTCATAATTGTTTAAGGTTCTGTCACTTGAGAAGTGAGCAGAGCTTTTGCAGAGTATAAGAGGGAGTGCTTTGGATTGTCTTGTGTTTCTTGCTGGCAAAGATTACAGCTTTAACTGATTCCAAGCTTAAACAATAACATATTTAAAATAATATACTTTATTTATTAATACTGTAAAGGAAAAACTTGTAATTTCTCAGAATTATAATATGATGGAAAGGAAGCACCAATGAGACAGCAATAAAATTGAAGGCAATTTAAGTTTGTTCCACACAAATTGTAAAGAGTTTTCTGGCAATAAAATCACAGCCACATCACAGAACATCACAGCCACTTGAGATCCTGGCTGTATCATCCAATGATTTGGATATTACTGGCTAACTAATGTCCAACTTGATAATTCTGTGCTGTTTATTGGGTGGCCCAGGGAGGCAGGCTCAGAGGCAGGAGTTCTCCCCACTCACCGTGGGCATGTTTACGTGAGCAGATGCCAGCGGTCACACTTTACCCCTGTTTGAAACTGGTCAACACGTGAGTCAGAGCAGCTTCAGCAACTGGGTAGCTATTACTGTGATGACCAGGCTGGCTGTACCAGGTCTGGTTCTGTAGGTAGTGTCATTCCATGTTTTCTGAGTTTTTGTCTGGCCAGCTGGGTGTGTGCTTCTGCCAAACCCTTCACAGCTGTGTTGGTGTATCCCTGCCGTGTTGCCATGTTCCATTTGTCTGGGAGCTGAAGGAAGTACAGGGACATGAATCACACTCCTCTTTGAGGTTTCCAGCAGAACTATCAACAGCTCTATTTATCTGAATATCCCTTAGGTAGATAAAGGTCAAGAGGAAATGTAAGTGGCATGACTCCTGTGCCTAGGTGTGTTTGTCTTGCCGCCAGAACTTTTATGTCTAAGCTTGTTGATATCAAAGGCAAATAGTTTTGTAAAGAGAGAATCTGAGCTCTTTAAAACCTACTGATCTTCTACATGAGCATTCTGGTGAACTTACTTTGTAGATGTCTGGTTAGGATCAGACAAATACTTTGAGAAACACATTTTATTGAGGCAGGTTTCCACTGTTGTCAAGAGAAACACTGGATGACATAGGAAAGCTGTATTTCTGCTCAAGCAGGCACGTGGTTGTGTGAAAAGTAGATGTGGTATTAAGGACATGGTTTAGTTGTGGACTTGGCAGTGTTAAGTTTGCATTAAAGACATGGTTCAGTGGCGGACTTGGTGATCTTAAAGGTATTTTCAACCTAAATGATTCTATGATTTCTATGATTCTCTAGAAATGATCAGTTTCATAATGTTTGCAGCAAAGTCAAGGATGAATTGAGATCCCTCTATCACAGTGTCTGTTGCTTTTCCAAAGGCCTAAGCTGATTATCTCAACTCTATGTCCATGGCAAATGAAATCAGGTGTTTTTTACCACACCAAAAGTCTCTCAACATTGGCCAATCCTCTTGGCAATAAATAATAGTGTCTAATTACCTTCTAATGAGTGAAGGAACCTAAGAAGAAGTGACTCAAGGAATTATCTCCTGAACTCCCTTTGCAGAACAATTGATGTAATTCCTGATTGTAAAGCACAGACCTGAGCTCTGCAGTCTGTGGAGGGCTCTGCTTAGGCCAGCTGTGTGCTCTGAGAGCTCCCAGGTGTCTGTGCAGTGGTTCCGTGCATCTCCGCCAGCTCTGGCTCTCACTGTCTCACTCCTATGGTTTTACGGGACCCAGGCTCCTGGGGGAGTGTGCTTGGCTGGTCTTGTCCCTATCAATTTTCAAGCCATCATAAATGGGGTGGCCAGAGCATGACTTTTGAGATGCAGATAGTTTGTGAGCCGTTCAAATGCAGCTCCCAGCCAGTGCTAAACTGTGTAACCTTGTAGCCCTGGATGACTGCCCTGTGTGTTAGGAGTCACCAGGTGTAGGAAGAAGTCAAGCACCACCGGTGAGCGGTGCTGCAGGAGGTGTCACTGTGTGGCTCAGGGATGTGGCTGCATGTCTGAACCGCACCTGCTCTGCAATTACCGGGTGCTTTATCTCCCTTATGTCATTTCCTTTTCTGAGTGATGGAAAGTGGGAACTGCTGAAGTTCAGAATATTTTATTGCTTGTTTCTAAGAGTCTGTTGGAGCATGGGTTGCCTCCTTGTGAGGGCTTTGGGTGTTGATCTCAATACTCGTATGCCAGCTTTTGAAACTTTGCTTATGTTCAATTATTAAGCGGAAGAAATTAATGCTTTGTTTCCAGCAAGAACTTGTTGCTAAGCCTTGATTGACGATTTGAGCAGGTTTCTGCCAACTCTTTTCGTGTTTTCCTTAATTTCTATTCTCTCAGTGGGTCTGTGTGGAACCAAACTAGGCTGTGGAGAAGGTGGATGTGGTGCTTGCACTGTTATGATATCCAAGTATGATCCCTTTCGGAAGAAAATCCTGTATCCTTTGCAATCTGAACTCTGCAACTGAGAAATAAAATGGGGACAGATCCAGCTTCTTGACATACCAGACATGGTACTATTTAAAAAAGAAGTTATATAATGAATGTTTCTGCCAAAACGTAATTTTTCACTTGCAGAACATAAGCTCTGAAGGCTAAGATAAGAAAGTATTTTTCTTAAAGCATTTCATAATGCTCAAGGGGAACTATTTCTTTGTGCCCTGCAATATCTGCACTGATTCTAATGTAACTTTTTCCCGTGATAATCCAAATAATGATTACTGTGATAGTATCTTTATTGTTATTGTATTATGACAATAATCTTGTTTCTGTATGCCAGCAGATATTAATTTTTTCTCTACCTGTATTGTAACCTTCAGAATTATTTCCTGAGACAAAATTTCCTCCTGTTCTCACTTTAATTAATTGAAAGGTGAAGCAATGGAATCAAACAAAAAGGGGAATGCAGAGAGAGGATGAGAGAGTGACAGGCCCCAGTTTAGTTTTACTGTGGGGAATAGAAAGCACTGATGTCTTTTATATATTTGGAATAATGCTTGGAGATACTTTAACTTGGACCATCTGAATGGCTCTGCTTAATAGCATGGCCATGAATAGGATATCTTTAGGGTCACTGTTCTGTTTTGATAGAAATGAGATAAAATAGCAAGTTCTTATAACAGTTTTGGCAACATTATTCTCTTTCACCTTCAGTTTAGACTTTTCCCCCATTTTTACCATCTAGAAACAGCTTTCCAGGTAAAAGGCTGAGAACTCCAGGCTCTTACATAACTTTGCAAGTGGCCAGCTGTACAATGTCTTGGTATTTGTAGTCTGCCCCTGTAAATTACTTATGTGGGTTCTGGAGCTTAACAAGCAACAAGGATGTTTAAAGTTGTTATTTCTAGGTGAAATCCTGTGGTATATGCCCGGTTCCAACTTCAGGTGAAGCTGATGAGAACTTTAGATGACTGGGTGCTGTAGGACTTCGCTTGTAGCTAATACTTGTATCACATCTATTTAAGTACTCCTATTGTATCCACTGCTATACCTTCTGAGTACTCTTCAGTGCTCCTGTTCCCTTTTTCCTTTGCTGAGCAGCACTGCCAAATGAAATGACCTTAATTTACTGTTTTAGTCACCATACTGCCAATGCTTGTCTCTTCCCTGTCTGTGCCCTGCATCATGTGGCTGTAACCACTGTTGAAGGCATCGGAAACACGAAATCCAGGCTGCACCCAGCCCAGGTAAGCTATTAATACAGACAACTTTAAAATCCCCATGCATGTTTTCTCATGCTAATTAAACCTGTTACAGGGCACTGGGACCTCCATCATAATGCTAAAGCCAGGGGGCTGACTCTCCACATGATCAGTCTGGACTTGCAGGAATGGCTAAGTGACAGAATCAAACTCCTGAGATAATGCTGTGGCTCTGTTATGTCCCTAACAAACTGACTTGGTTCTCTCCTAGCTCAATTGCAAATGGTTTTGTTCTAGGACTACATGGCTATATTTGGTCCATATCCTGGACTGGGAAGGCTGATGTTGTGGGGAAAGCCAATGTAATGGCCTGGAGCTAGGAAATCTGAGATAGATTTGGGCTCTCCTATGGCCTTCCAAGAATGACCTTGGTTTCTTATCCTGCATAATTAGGAACCTTCCCTGCAGCAGTGAAGTAAGGTTTGGTTCAGTGATGTTTCTGGACACCCAAGATATTCTTGGTGAGGAGGAGTGGCTGGAATGGGCAGCCTTGCTCTTCTGGCAAGCTGTTACAATGCAGCCTTGCCTCAGCTTTGTCAGAGACCCTGCTCCCTTAAGGTAAATTGTGATTCATCTCAGCCTGCACAGTGGGTAGGACATGTGCCAATATCTGAGGCAGTAAACAACAAAGTGAAAAATAAGTTAGATGTGCATGAATGGATGGCAGTCTGACCTTTGTTTATTGGTCTTCTTTTCCCTCCCCCCATCTGAAAATTCTGACAGCTATGTTTTGAAATAAAAAAAAAAATAAATTCTAGGCTGGTAGTCCCAGCCTTTCTAGTGTGATACATCTAAAGAAGTCCTGATCTTACTGGGGGCTTTTAGTGGCCTTCAAACACATTTTGAATTCAAAGCCTAGGCACAAACTTTTCAGGCTGCTCTCTTCTTTGAAATCTGTCTCACAGATTAATCAGCCATCTCATCAGAGAACATCTGATGATAATTTTAGCTCCTCTGTGATTCTGGGTTTTGCTTTTAACAGAAGTGTTAGAAACAAGCATAACAATGAACTCACCTTGATATTGTGGGCTAATGGTGGTTCTTTCTCTCAGGAGAGAATAGCAAAAAGTCATGGGTCCCAATGTGGCTTTTGCACTCCAGGCATTGTCATGTCCATGTACACATTGCTCCGGAACAACCCTGAGCCCCACATGGAGGACATTGAAGATGCTTTCCAAGGTAAAACTCATAACCCTGCAGGGGTGTACCTGTTCTGCTTTTATTACATCTGCTTCATCCGGTGGGGTGGAGGTGCACCTTTATTTAATGTATTTTGTTAAAAATAGGTGATTGTTGTGAGGTTAAGAGGTAGCTTTTCCACTCAGAGACAGGCCAGGTCCTATGAAGTGAACAAAAAAGGCATGTGGAAGATCTCACAGAACCTCATGGCTCATGAGCAGGGGCAAGTGGCCTTAGTCTTGGATTAGGAACCCACTAAGCTTAACAATGGAACAAAAGGTGGCCTGTCCCTGAGGGGCTTACAAGAGTGTCCTTGTTTATTCATTGCTGTCACAAGAGCCTGCAGAGGTGACAGGGAACATGTGGGCCAGGCAACCTCAAGTCAAGGACCAAGACAGCAACACAGCAACATACAATGAGGGAGTGGGGCAGAATCCAACTGTGTGATTCCTGTGAGAGGATGCTGTCGTTGCTGAGGTTAGAATCATTACTGTGCTTCCAGCAGTGATGCAAGAGGAATGATGATGCAGGAGAAAGCAATCTCTGTGTAATTCAGACTAGCTGGTATACTGATAAGACTCACGCAGTTGAGGTAAATGAATACTGAATAAGACAGATTGAATTTGTTCAGAATGGATTTCAATTTAAATTTCAACAAAAAGAGATGGTAGGGTTGTTGCAAGGTTGCTAATGAAATTTTCTTCCTTCCAGTTTTTTCATTAGCTTTATCAAGATTTGACAAGCTTTTGTGAAAAACAATAAAATGTTCTAAAAGAAGAGAACTTTATAGCCAAATGACACTAAACCCTTATTCTTTTGCTCTGGCAATGCAGGGAACTTGTGTCGGTGTACAGGCTACAGACCCATTCTGGAAGGATACAGGACATTTGCTAGAGTAAGTGGCTTCAGATGATGTTTTAAAAAAACCTGGAAGGCTGGCTGTCTTTCTGTTACTGAAATACTCTAAGAGCTCAAATGGGGAGAAAGGAAATACATAATGTTACAACAACCCAGCTCCAATTCTTGACCTCTTTGTATGTGATTCATGCATTAATAATTCAGAAAGATCAAATCCTTTACTCACTCCATGTGCTAGGACCTTTGAATAAGGTCCACCCAATGATCTCTTTGGATCACAGGTAATCAGACTCTGTAACTCTTTTCTGTAAGTCTCAGAAAAACTCACAGTCTCTGCATAATACAGCTTGCAGGTGATCCTTGGTGTGGAAAAAGTGTAAAGGTAGGATGCATTGATAGGGGCATGCTGTGTATGAATCTGGTGAGGAATTTGCTTTCTTGAAAGATCAGCTCCAGAGCAGGAATAGCTCTGGAAAGAATTTGAAATCACTGCTGTATAGCTCTTGCCCAGAATTGTTCTGCTGGTTTGGGTGAGGTATGAAGCTCTGTCATAAATTTTCTCTAGTCCCTTTGTGCCTGAAAGACTGCTGGAGGCTGTGAGGAAGTGTAGATCATTATGTACTTTGGTGATTACCAGCCACTTATGGGGCTACACTAGCATTAAATATCAAAAGGAAAGAATTTACAATGATGCCCATTAATTTAATTTTATTATCCAGAATTACAATCAACAAAAGAGAATACAAACAGGAGTGAGATCCATTGCAAATGGTTGATAAACCTACTTGGATTTCTAACAGGCTTTCCACAGTGTCTCACCAAAGATTTTTAAAAACAATATGGGTTAAGAGGGAAGATATCTGCACGGATGAAAGATTGGTTAAAAGACAGGAAATGGCAAATAGGAGATAATGGTGTGTTTTTGCAGTGGAGGGAGGTCACTGTTGTGGAGTTCTGCTGGGACCTGTGGTTGGAAGCAAGGCTGTTACAGCTATCCCTAAATGTGGTTGAAAAGAATGTGAGTAGGGATATGAGAAAATAAGTTAATAGACGGCAAGTTGGTCTGAGTAGTGAAGGCAGGAACTGGCTTTGAGGAATTTCTGAAGGACTTTATGAACCTGGGAGACTGGAGAATAGAAAGGGATACAAAATTCAGGGCAAATAAATGCAAAGTAATTTATGGAGTGAAAGGCAGCCATTTCACGTTTAAGAGGTAGGCTGTGAACAGACAAGTTTCCACGCAGGAAGATGATCTTGGAGGTCTGGGAGAAAGTTCCATGGAAACATCAGCTTAGTGCTCGCTGGCGGTGAGAACAGCACTTCAAAGGGTAGAGAACAAAACAGAAAACACTGCCATGGCTCTTCCTACACCTGAGTACTCTGTGCAGTCCTTCTCTCATCTCTAACAGGGTATAGTGGAACAGGAGAAGATTCAGAGAACTGGAACAAGGATCACATCTGTGGCAATCTTTCATACAGGGAAGCAATGTGTGCACTTCAGCCTGGAAAAGAGATGCCAGGGAGAGGAAGGGACTCTATGTAGCATGTAGAGTGGTTTCTGTTGACCTCTGATAGAGATCTACAAAATTGTCATTGGCAGGTGGAATGTGAACAGGCATATGTTATTTCCTCCTGCCTCTCCCAGTAAAAGAGCATTTCAAGAAATGAAACTAATAGGAGTCAGATTGAAAACAAAGGCAGACGGTCTGCCTGGTGGTAGAGTACGGTATTGTAGTGTATGTGCTTGTCCCTTTCAGTCTTCTCTGGGTATCTCCTCACAGCTCCAGAAATGCTGCTTGAATGGTCAGAATAGTTCCAAACCAGAATGAGAGGTTTATTAGTAGAGTGGGCGTGACACGGCAAGATATTGCCTGCCCTTGGCAAGAGAAACACCTACTTGCTCTGTGCCTTCCATCTCCCACTTCTGCTTTGGGTATAATTAATGTGGGATCAATTTCTCTCAAAAGGGAATGATGCCTACTCTATTTCCTTGGAATCTGCACATTTTTCTTGGAATACTTTTTGTTCTAACAGGACATGAATTGCTGTGGCAGAGTTGCCAATGGCACTGGATGCTGTCGTAGTGGGAAGGAAAATAGCATGGTAAGCTGAATATTAAAATAACCTCAATTTTCAATATTGCATTAGAGCTTGATGTATTAGTTACCTCTCTGGCTCTGTTGTGGTGCAGATATTCAGAGTTCTCTGAGCTGTTTTCAGTTTCTGTCTGTTGGAAAATGCTGGGACTGTGTATGTCCTGATCAGCATGAATGGCCATCATGACATGGGCTTTAAAACAGTGACGTTCCTTCGGGGTCTGCAAGGTGCAACACTTCTATGAAATAGCATGGTGACAACTGTAAGCAATGTGTTACCAGCTTCTGGTGCATTGAAGCAATACATCTTTCTGTGAAAACAGATCTGAATTCCTCAGTAGGATCTTTCCCAAACTTTGCCATCCAATGATGAATGAAGTAATTTCCTCTCTGTTCCAAAACCGTACAATTGGAACCTTTTGGAATATCTGGAGGGAAAAAAGGTAATCACATTGTATGTACCAGTTTAGGTACAAAACAAATGAAGGAATGGAAAGAAGAAATTGGTGCATAAGGTAGTGTGAGTGTAAAATTAATTTAGCAAATGGAGAATATAATGAAATTCATTACCAGAAATTTCCAGTGAATTTCTGTGTATTCTTTGTTAGGAAGCATCCAGTGTTATGTGGAATACTCCAACAATTAACACTGCTTAGAGTCCTTTCATTCAAGTGGTTTATTAATGAAAAATAGTACTGCAAATTTCTGAAATCCAGGGATTGATAAAAGGGGAGGACTATATTCTGTAAAAGTTGCAATGTTCTAACTTTGTTTAGAATAGCTGAAGTGTGTCTGCTTCTTCTTCAGAATGGGGGCTACTGTGAAGGAAAAGCCAATGGTCCAGGCTGCTGTGGAGGAAAAGCCAATGGTCCAGGCTGCTGCATGAATGGAAAAGAAGACAGTGTGGTAATATGCCTCTCAACTATTAGATTTTTCTTTATTTCTGATGTTTTAAAGTCTTGGATCTGGCTTGTTGTATGCCCAAGCCCAGTGCTTTTATTTTAGCAATATTTATGCTAAGCAGCAAATTAGTTTAGATGAATTTATATTTTATGGTCAGAAGAGCATACCTCAGAAAAGGTATCTTTGACCTAATTTAACATGCCAATGTGAAAGGGATGTCACTTCTGATTGACAAAAACGTATTGGTGTGTTCAGGTTTGGGGTCTCTGATCAGGCATGCATTGGAATGAGAAAAATATGTCTGAAGAAACTGAAATGCTGGATCAGTTGGCATCATTTTGCTGTGTTTTCCATCCTTTGCTCTATGAAATAGCTACAGAGATTTGAGTAGAAAGAGGAATGACTTACGTTCGTATGTGGAGCGCTTTCTCCACTGTCACTAGCCATTTGCATTTTCTCTATCACAGACAATGACATCCTCCAGCCTCTTCAATTCTTCTGAGTTCCAGCCATTGGATCCCACACAAGAGCCAATCTTCCCACCAGAGTTAATGGTAAGTTCATTCAAAAAGAAACAGTAGTGATTTGTTGTCTTTGTTCTGTGCAAGGTTTGAGTGACTCTGTCCTGAGGAAATGGCAGGGCAAAAGATGGCTGCTAATAAAAGAAAATGCAGGGGCATGAATCCTTCCCTGTTTTATAAAACAGAAGGTGTTTCAGCCAGGGTGATTTAAAAGAAATATGCAGGCCAGGTGCCTGCTCCAGCTGTCTAGCTTTCCTCTCTGGTTCTCACCATATGTGTCTCTGCTCTTGGGTTGCCTTCCTTTCCAGTCACTGCCTATCTGGCGGTGGAACAGTTGATGAAATCCAAATGTCAATTTACTAGGTCAGATGTGAACTTCTACATCAAACATAGATATATCTAAGCTTGTCTCCCTGTGTTCCCTTTATAGGGTAGGAAGAGAAGTAGGAACTATGGGATGTAGCTGAATACATGTCTCAAATAGTTGACTTTTCAAAAAAACTTCCCTCACTGTAGCAGGAGTAAAAGTTGGTTAGCTCACAATGACATTAAAAGTTAGATGAGATTAGTTTCTTTCCATGTGTCATTCCTGTCTTTTTTGGGGATCCTTCACCCTAAGCAATGTGTCCCAGCCAAGAATCTAATCCAGCACATGACGCATTTACAGCTTCCTTCACATTTAACAAACAACTGAAATTCAGTGATTAATTCTGCTGCTGTACCCAGCCTAAGTGTGTCATGAGCTACAGCATGAGTAGGTTCTCTTAGACCACAGCACAAGATGCATTCAGCTTGAGACAAGGCTCCTCTGTTTCTTCTCCAAGATGTTCTCCTGCCCAAGGGTTGATCTCGTGTTTTCTTCAGTCACTGGATGAAGTAGTTAAAAAGGGAATCAGAACCTGGCCTACCAGGTAATTGCAATTCATCAGTGCTAAAGACTGACATTTTTGGATTGAGATGAGAATGGAAAACCCATTGAAACAGCTGAAGCCATGGGCATCTGCCAGAACCTTGGTCAGAAGGAGCTTGCTGGCACAGATCTTGCTAGGGAGATGCGGCAGCAGGATGCACCTGGCAGTATCAGGAAGGGAGAACTTTTGTCAGCGTGAGAAAGACTTTCATCACTGCTAGCAGGAGGATGGGGAATGTCAAACTGCCAACAACAGTGCGGATATCCCAGCCACCTGTCAGTAACTTGGCTGAGATGGAGCCCAGCATGGCACAGGCATGGGCAGCATGTGAGCAGGGATTCTTGGCTCAGTGTAGAGTCTGAGCTCTATCTGAATTCCCTTCTGCAGACTCAGAGTAACAAACAGCAGAGGCAGATGTGTTTCAAAGGAGAGCGTGTGATGTGGATCCAGCCTACGACGCTCAAGGAACTGGTGGCTCTCAAATCCCAGTACCCCAATGCCAAACTCGTTGTGGGGAACACGGAAGTGGGTAAGAGGAAGAGCTGATGCTCATTATGAGCAGTTGGAAAACTCTCCATGAAGCATTTTGTCAGCATAGTGCAAATGTAAACCTCTTTCATGTCACTGCTTTTAAAAAGCTATTTAATTTTCAGGTTGTATGTAGAAACAGATTTTCTTCTCAGGTAGATTAATCTCACAGCAAATGTTTTTCCCCATGTGTTTGCTGTGTTGGGTGAAAAAAATGCTAATCTAGATCTCTGAACCTTTGTGCTATTATGTGGAATTTTGAGAAGAGGGGAGTGACACAGCTTAAAATGTCCCCATAATCAAATTAATTCAGTTGTGAAAGCTGCATTTTGAAGGTCTTTTCATTGAGGAAACTCTCAAGACTTGAAATCTTACTGTTTTCTCACACCAAATAGATACTTCTGCAAATATAAGTGCTGAGGAGGAGAGTTCAGACATATTTAGTAATTCTGCTGTCCTGAGAAATTGGTTTATGAAATATTTCCTAAATGTTGTGGGTTTCATTGTGTTAATTTTTCTTTCCTGAAGGATTATGTACGACAGTAGCCAGGTTACACAAGTACCAATGTCTTTAAGGCTATTGTAAATCTGAAAAAGAGTGTCTAAAACTTTCCCATGAGAATTCTGATATTAGAAAACAGCTTTTATGTCTATGACTTCATAAAATCTGTGTAACAGACGGCTGATGAACTGACTCTTTAATAAGCCTGCTGCCATTTCATTGGGAAACAGCTAACTTAGGCTCACTGTAACCTGTGCATAACTGAAGGACGCTTACTTTTCCTTAAGGTATCGAGATGAGGTTGAAGAACCTGCTGTATCCAGTGATAATAGCACCAGCATGGATCCCTGAAATGAATGCCGTTCAGCACACTGAAACAGGTGAGCAAAAAAAGAGGCAGAATACCTGTGGGGTGAGTGGGGACTCCATGGAATAATTAAGAGGTTATGAAGGAAAATCCTCAGATTAAAGATTGCTTTCTGTATGCATTATAACTTTCCCATGCAAGAAATTGAGTGATGTAAAAAAAAAATGAGCTGGGGCTGTTTAGCTTTGAGAAAAGGAGGCTCAGGGGTGACATTATCACTTTCTACAATTACCTGAAAGGAGAGTGTACCCAGGTGAGGGTCAGTCTCTTCTCTCAGGTAACAAGTGAGAGGACAAGAAGAAACTGCCTCAGGCTGTGCCAGGGGATGTTCAGATTGACATCAGGAAGAATTTTTTCACTGAAAGCATGGTTTAACATTGAAATGGGCTGCCCCAGGAGTGGTGGAGTCACCAGCCCTGGAAGTGTTCAAGAAATGACTGGATGTGGCTTTTAGTGCTGTGGTTTAGCTGATGTGGTCATGTTCAGGCAGAGGCTAGACTCAGTGATCTTGGAGGTCTTTTCCAATCTTAACGATTTTATGATTCCATTGCCTTTAGCTTTGTGGTGGAAATGGGTCAACCTTACACACAGAAGTAACTAGGACAATGTAGTGCATGTGGCCCAGTGTGTGGTAGGATATTTAAAGTGTGCAAACTGGAAAGGAGTTGGAGTTCACTTCTCAAAAGACAAACTTATAGGTATAGGAGGCCAATATTGTTAATATACACTGATGCAGAAGGGTTGTGGGTTACTGTCATGTGGGAGAGAGCACCGTCATGAGCTGTGATTTAGAGGTGAATTTTGTTCTGAGAATGTGATGTTTACATGCAGTTCATTCTTAATAGTCTTGTGTAACTGAAGGTCTAATTAAACTCAGTGGCATCTAAGCTTTGCAGACACAGTTGTAATCGTCCTTCTGTACCTCAGCATTTTGGAGAACAACAATTCTTTTCCTTTGTTTCTTTGCAGGAGTCACCATTGGCGCAGCCTGTACCCTGAAATCAGTAGAGGAGGTGATGAGAAAAGCAGTGGCAGACCTTCCTTCATACAAAACAGAGGTTTTCCAGGCTGTCCTGGAACAGCTGCGATGGTTTGCAGGGCCACAGATCAGGAATGTTGCTGTAAGTGACTCAGGAGCACCAGGGACTGTAGTTGAAAGCTCAGTCTGAGGAGCTGCCCTACCTCATGCAGTGTGGGTGTGCCCTGTGCTTCTCACAAGGCAGTGTTTGCAAACCTCGGGAAAGAAACCAGCACACAAAAATCAGCCTGGTCTCAGCTGGTGTCTGTGCTGCACTGACGTCACACATCCAGCAAGGGGAACATGGCAGTTGTCCAGGTCTTCCATCGCTGTTATCGCCAAGTGGGGGAAACTGTAGTGAGATTTGACTAATTTAACAAAAAGGTATTTAGAGTGCTGGACAAATGTCAAAGAAGCAGGTGTGGATATTATTACCATGACAGCTAGGGCAGTCATAGTGTTAATGTATCAGATCTGGCAAATTTTCCTTTGGTTTTAAAGTGGAAGGTGTGTTCAAACTCCATGTACTCTAAGAAAAAAATGCCAAGCAAGCAGTTAAACTAACCTACCAAACAAGAACTTTTGTTCCACGAGATACTGTGCCATACATTTGTATTGGAGCCTTGGGTTCCTGATTGTTACTGGAAAGACCCTTTGTAATTTCATGGATCTTCCCTTAACGACAGCTACAGTGATTGAATTTTGGTATTGTTGTGCATACAAGGTTTGAGCATAAAGAGTAGTTTCAATGCATTGACAAAATACTGTTCTAAATCTGTTTCAGGCAAACATTAATATGGTCTGGGACAGCAACTGATTTTGTGGGGTTTAGGTTTTCCCACTTAATTAAAGGCCTAAAATTGCTTAGGATTTAATATTTATCTGATCCTTTATTTTCACTCTAGGCTATTGGTGGGAACATAATGACAGCAAGCCCAATTTCTGACTTAAATCCCGTGTTAATGGCAAGTGGGAGCAAACTGACTTTGGTATCAAAAGGTAAGTTACTTACATTTCCCTGTGGCACTGCGGGGAGTCGGACAGTCAGCAATCCTCTGCCATGGGTTGTTAGGTCAGGCCAAAACCTGAAAGTGGGAATTAACATTATTCGTCTGAGTATTCAATGTTTTTGCCCTTTTTGAGGCTAAAGTCCTAAAGCTAGGCCTAAGGTTGGCTTTCTAAAGAGTTTTGAACTTCTGTGCCAGATTGGATCTCTGGTACTGTACATGTATTTACAGATAAGTCCTTGTGAAGACCTGGTTGAAGATGTGTAGTAATGAAAAATAATGGTATGAAATAGTTTCTATCACTATCATAATTTGACCCTTCTGGTTTATTCGGAAAAAGACTGAAGCTTGTCTTGTTTTTCTATGAAGAAAGCCAAGCATCTCAGTTTTCATTTGTTGTTGGGAATAATTTTTTTAAAACAGGATCCTTGAAGTAAGTGGGCTGTCTGGTCAGTGAACTGAGTGCTGGTTTGTGTGCAGGCCATGGAAAGAAGAAAAAGGGAGATTTCATTAGTGTTGGAAATGGGCTTACCTAGAAGCTCAGCTTTAATTAGATAAAGGAAGAAGGGTCTCTTTAATCAGTTCCTGTGCAAAGAAAATTTAATATCTAGGCAGATGCTGTAATAGATGCCATAAATATTGAAGTAAATCTGAGAAAGTTCTTCCTGATTTGGTGATAGAGGGTGGAAAAATGAAATCAGATATGGTATCAATAGTGATTTGTTTAGGTTGAAGCCTTTTTCCCACATATTATTTCCATTCTTCATTTATTCACCATTGCTGTCTCTGCTCTACAGAGGGCAAAAGGACTGTCACAATGGATGAGAAGTTTTTCACTGGCTACAGAAAGACAATAGTTAAGCCTGAAGAAATACTTCTGTCTGTTGAAATACCCTACAGCAAGAAGGTAAGCTTGTAGGAAAAAACCTTCATCATTTGTGGAGTTAAAATGCTGTTATTTGAGTGTTATTTTAAAGTTAGGCACCTTTTTCCTGACTAACCTCCAAACGTTTGTGCAGTCCCAAGTGGACCAGGAAGCAAGTGAATTATTTGGAGAAAATCTAGCAGCACACTGGTTTTGACAAGCAAGGGGAGCAGGGCTCTATGATAAAGTATGGTAAGCCCAAGAATTTTTCTAGGGCAAGAAAGAGAAATTTCACTTTATTGTCTGAAGCTTTTTGAGTGTATTTTGTAATGATGAAAAGTGTTAAAGTGATATTCCCAGAGGTGTAAGTTCTGCTTGAAAAATAGTACAGAAAATATTTTAGCAGTTCCTGCCGTACAGTGAAGGTAAGGTTCCCAAGGTTCCTGCTTAACTTCTGTGACCTGAAATGGGAAAAGAAATGGGGAAAAGTCTGTATGGATAAAAGGGAAGCTCAGTTTCTGCATTCTTGTCTTGCAAGATGTAAACCACAAGGACTGACTATTAGGGCATTTTGGCCATGTGGACTTGCAACTTCAAATGAGACTGCAAAACTGTTTCAAACAGAACAATGAGCACTTCTCTGCTGTAGCAGCATAAACCATAACTGATTCAGAGTGTCTAAGAAGTAAAACTCTTCTTTTTCCTTTAGGGCTGAGAACATCAGACTGTAATTTTGTGCTTGTGAAGGTATTTGCCTTCTTAGGGCTTGTGGCCCCAAGTCATATGATGCAATGATTTGCAGTATAGTGGCACATTTTCTTTATAAATGGAAAACACTGATTTACCTGAAATGTCATTGTATTGTGGGATAGAACTAATAAATCCCTTGTCTATACTCTCAAATTTTTCTATTTAACTAGTAAGGAAAAAAAAAATTATTTATGGTGGTTTTCCATCTATTTCTGAGTGATCCTTCTTTGGTCTTGTGATAAAAGCCAAATTTTTGCCAAAATGAGAAATATGGTTGAGGTTGCCAATGGAAAATACCATGTTCCTCCATCCATGTGATAGTCATATGGCAATTTCACAAAACAAACAAATGTCTGCAAGTAGGGCAATGGCTTCATCCCTAGGTTTTATGCAGCTCATTGATCTGAAAAACTAAGACAACTTTTGAACTCCCAACTTCATGGTTTCTTGGCTGATCTTTGCTCACAAGTAGGAAGACTAAAGTTCTTCAGGGCATGTCTGAAGGTGCTGGCATGTGGCAGGCAAAGTTTTCTGCAACTGTGATTTCCTCATACATGAAAGCAGGGCTGTTTCAGCACACAGCTAGATAGAATTTTTTAGTTTATCTTTGTTTGAAACTGATGTAATGCCTTGCATTCATGTAGCTTGTCACACCAAGGATAAGACTGGTCAAACAACAGAAAGAATTAACAGGCTCTGTTTACCAAGAGACCCAGGCAGGCATGGCAGCTGATGTGATGGTTAACCTACCTACGCTCCTAGTGAGGAAAGGTCCTGAGTACCTCTCCTCCCACAGAACTCTGAATTGAGAAAACTAAGGTGTCTTGTGAGGAGTGATGCAAATATTGCCCTCTTGTTGCAATCATGTTATTGGAAATCTCTTAAGTACGCTCTTAGAGAGGAGGCTGCTTTTTCTTCTCTTTGAAAGCTAATTGTTTTAAGGAGCAGAGTGGCAGAATGTCCTCACTGGAAGGGTGCTATTGATGCTCCTCTGCTATTATCTGCTGGCTGCTGAGTGACTGAACTCAGGAAATTAAGCACACCCTTCAGTTATATCTCCAGTAACAAGTCCTTGATGCACAAAAGGGGCCTCTTGTGAAACTGTTCTCATTGTCAATAGAAGAGAAATTGTTCTATACAATAATGAAAGAATTTCTGTCCACTTCAGATTAGAAGTAATTAATAGAACAGATTGCTGTGCTGTGTGGAGTCACTTGGCTAAGCTATTAGTGAAGAAACTTGTCAGAAAACTCTCCAGAAGGGCAGTGCAAAGACATCAGATCTGATTCCTCTCCTAGTCTGCACTGTGCCTGAACAGCAATTTGTCCTAACCTGCAGTACAGGCAAGAGGTCTGACTGTGCTGTGACTCCAGGGTGACACCATTATGTGGTGCATCCTGTTAGAGTGTTAATCTCATGTTTACTGCCCCTCTTCATAGGAGAGCTGCTGAGTTTTGTGAGCTGTAGTTGCTGGTGTATTTACAAGAATTTCCTCACTCTGTGGAGACCAGGATAGTAACTGAGAATTGGTTTTGCAGTATCAGATTGAAGTTGCTTTCTATTAAGTAGTTTAGTCTGCTTTAGAACTGAGAGACATTTGTGATTATTGATTTCAGTTCTTGCAGAGTTCAAAGACTTCTGAAGGAAAGGGGTTTAGGATATGAGTTTTACTGATTAGACTTCCAGCATAGCAACCTGGGAGGAAAAAAAACTTGCTGAGAAACTGTAATTTTGTTTATATACAAACAATTTGTGTTGGTTCTTCCTCTTGAGATATGAAAAAATGTGACAGGTAAGAGCAGATCTCTGTCAAAGCTTGTTTCCCCCACAGTTCTAGGCTGGCTAATAACCACTGAACTGATACATTAGAATTAATCATTGAATTATGTGAAAATAAACAGTGTTGTCTGAACAGACATGTCCTGCTTGGCCCTGCACAATGAATCAACCAGATACAGTTCCCTGGAATAGTCTGTTCATGTAGAGATAGGTTAACAGCTTGTCCACGTTAATAGTCCAAAGCATGCCGAAGCAGAGAATAAAACAATATTTTCCTGTCTTCTAGGGTGAATACTTCTCAGCTTTCAAGCAGGCTTCCCGTCGTGAGGATGACATTGCTATTGTGACCTGTGGGATGAGAGTCCAGTTCCAAGATGGCACAAGCCGAGTGGAGGAGATAAAACTAAGCTATGGAGGAATGGCTCCTACAACTGTCCTGGCACTAAAAACTTGCAAGGAACTCACTGGCAGGTAGAAATTTTTCTGTGATTAAAAGACTGTCTAATGGAACTGTGCTGATTTTCACAGGAGCAGTTTAAATATCTAAAATATCCTAAATCCTCTCTAAAACTGCCTCAAAGGAGAAAGGGGAAGAAGTATAGTTATGCTTCTGCAGCAGTGTGTTTTATGTAATACCTTGCTTCCTCCAGTATTCCTTATCCTCAAAGATCTATGTCATTCAGAGATCCATTTTCTTCCCAAATCCACTCATCTGTTGACATGGACAGAAGCCAGATGTGTGCTTGACCTACAAAACTGGGTTCATTTCAAACTGGCCTGAAAAATCAGTGCTTTCATAATGTAATAACTTTGCCGCATCTTTAGAAAAGGTAACATGAGCCCAAGATGCCAGCAAAGCACACACATATGCTATGAACAGATAGAATGGATGGCTGCTGCTTGAGAGCTTGTAGGAACAGCAGGAAGCTGTGTCAGGGGAGGTTTAGGCTGGATATCAGGAAAACGTTTTTCACCCAGAGGGTGGTTGGGCACTGGAACAGGCTCCCCAGGGCAGTGGCCACAGCACCAAGCCTGACAGAGCTCAAGAAGCATTTGGACAATGCTCTTGGGCTCATGGTGTGACTCTTGGGGTGTCCTCTGCAAGGCCAGGAGCTGGACTCACTGATGCAGATGGGCCCCTTCCAACTCAGTGTATTCCATGGTTCTGTGTCAGAAGAGTTAGTCTGTCCTGATGAATTTAGGTCTGAACAAGGGCTCTGTGTCACCTTTGCTCCCCTGCAGAGACTGGAATGAGAAGCTGCTACAGGATGCCTGCCGCTTGCTGTCGGGTGAGATGGATCTGTCTCCTTCTGCTCCTGGTGGGATGGTGGATTTCCGACGCACACTCACACTCAGCTTCTTCTTCAAGTTCTACCTGACAGTCCTTCAGAAACTGAGCAAGAGTGGCACTGTGAGTGCTCCTCGGGGAGGCAGATTTGTGAAAGGAGAACCTCTTTGTTCTGCCTTGGTGGGGAAGGCATGGGGAGGGTTCAGATTTGAGCAGTGTCACGTCAGATAACAAAATCCATGCTGCAATGGCTGCCAGAGCTACTCTACTCCTTGCATAACAGTGACTTGTGTATCTTCCCACTTGCTTCCTCTTGGCACCCTCACCTTGTTGTGGAAGGGTGTTGCTCTGTGGGTTCACAGGATGGTTCCTGGACTTCTCCCATTTGCTGCATTACAAACTGTGTTATACATCTGTGGTTATTCTTGGTGCAGAGCCTGAGCCTTGTTTGCCTTTAACTCAGTAGATTATGGATTACTTTAAGTGGAAGATGGACAGTGGAAAATATCCTGGGCTACTAGGGAATGTGAGAAAGGAATTGGAAGGGAATGTGATTTTCTTTAATATGTCTCTGGCAGAAAACTATGTGTGAGCCTGTCCCTTCAAACTACATCAGTGCAACAGAGCTGTTTCACAAAGATCCCATTGCCAATGCCCAGCTCTTCCAAGTAAGTTGCAGCTTTCCCAAGTAAGTAGCAGTCTCAGCATGGCATAGACCCAGGCTTTTCTGTAGCTCAAACTGTGCTTCTTCTCTTCTTGTCTCCCTGAATATGGTCATTACATAAACTTATATAATGCCACGAGTGAAACTTGTATTTGGGTCTCAATCCTTTCCTCCCTTCAGGGTACTATTCTTTCCTATCATTGCCCATGTTGCTGACATGTACAGCTTTATAAAAATCGCTTTTCCTCCGGTAGCCAGCTCCGTATCCAAACTGAAATTCCCCTTCTGCTTTCCCCAGTTATAGCCTGCCTTTCTCAGCATCTTTCAGTCTTCAGATTCTGTTTGTATCTTCTTTTTTATTTCTCTGTTAGTGACCATGCTCTTCAGCTTTGAGAGTAGAATCCAGCTTCAGAACTTGAACCTTCTTATGCAAGCTGTCAAATCAAACCCTTCTTTTCCATAGCAGTTTCAAAACCCAGACTCCTCATTTCGTTCCCTACAGCTCCCCTCTGTGTAGCCCCATCTTGTGGCATCTTGTTTACCTTCCTTTCCCACAGGACTGATCCCCCATCCCATTCCCCAATCACTAGAATGCCTCACTCACTGATGTGCTCTCCCATCAATGCTTCCATCCCCTGCTGTCTAAGTCAGTAGTAGTCATCCATGTGTTTTACTCCAGGAAGTGCCCAAGGGACAGGCTGTGGAAGATATGGTGGGCCGACCTCTGGTGCACGTTTCAGCAGCCAAACAAGCCAGCGGAGAAGCTGTGTACTGCGATGACATCCCTCACTATGAGAATGAGCTCTACCTCACGCTGGTGACCAGCACCAAGGCCCACGCTAAGATCCTGTAAGTGGCGCTTGAGTTGCAGATGTTGGAAGCATCTGGTGCCTGGTGGCTTAGAAAACATCAATCTGTCAAGATGTGGGTGAGGGAAAGACTTTTGCTTAGGTGGGAACTCCAGTTCCTTGCACATTGTTACATGGAGGCGAGCTATGTGTGTTACAGCTGCCTTGCAAGTCTGCGTCAGTGGGAATATGAGGGAATTAACACCAGACTCTGGGCTTTGCTGAAGCACAAAAGCTCTCAGCCCAGGCAGACATTTTGCATTTCCCATCTCTTATACTCAGGCATGCAGGATTAAAAAGGAGCAGGGTAGGAGAGTGCCACAGCAGCTGAGATGTAATTTTAATCACTAACCAGAGCATGCAGCTTGAAGGTTCTCTCTGTCTGAAAAATTAAGTTGTAAGATGCAGTTCTACCAGCACTCCTGCTGGTGAGTCTGCAGTGTGCACTGGGTTTTGCCTTGGATGCTGCTTGCCTGCACTGGCTGTGATCAAACCCTCTGCACAAAAGTAATTTGTGAGTTGGCTTTGGCTATGAGATGTAGCCCTGTTTGTGCTTAGCTGTTGCAACAGGTCAGCACTTGGAAGTGCAGCTGTCTCAAAAAACATCTTGTCCATCCAGGGCATGACTGGTACCTAATTTGTAACAATAATGAATAACCAACTCCAAAAATCCAATCCTGACCGGCAACGCCATCTACTTTCTCATACAAATTTTAGGGATGCCATATTGCAGGACTGGCTGCCCCCACAAATCCTAATTTTGTTTACATGGTGGTGGCTCTGCAGGCTCCCATCTGCCCTCAGCTGCTTTGATGTGGGACACTTTGTGTTACATTGGCTCGAGTCATCCTCAACAGCCTTGGAATGTGCTGTTCATTCCTTAGGCAATACTTCCTGCCTAGTTAAACTTCCTGTCCAGAGGTTTCCCACTGTGGCATGGGCAGCACGGTGGTCATGGATGCACAGATGTAGAAGTTGACTCCCAGGTTATGAAAGAAACTGCTCTGTCACCATAGTTAATTTTTAGGTGTTGCAATGTGCAATGCAGACACTTAAGTGTTGTTACTACTACCAGGGCAGATGGGGAGATAGAGAAAGCATCCCATTCATGCCTGTGGCCACAATATGCAGTGTTATTTAGAAGCTGCTATACACATTCTCTTGCATTTATGTTGTGTACACATATGTCAGGCTGGAAGTCTGCAATATTCTGTAGAGGAAATAGTAGAATATTTAATCAAGGGGCAAGAGTATCTCAGCCTATGATTTTGGCAGTCAAAATACTGATTCTGAAAGCTTCCACTTCATCTGAGTCAGATTTTGAGCACCAAATGTAAATCAGACATCATCTGCCTCTGCATTTGTAACTAAGGGAAACTGTCAGGGGATTGTTTCTGAGGTACTACTGCAGAAATATGGGAAAGACAACTTTCCAAAGAAAAATAGCTTTGTCTGCAGTTCCTGCTGTCTAAGGATTCATGTGGGAAAGTTCATTCATACATTTAATGTATTTTTTTAAAAGTTTGTGGCTCACTGGGATGTATTAACAGCTGCTTTCAGGCACAGCTTTTATCAAAGTTTCAGGAATCTAAACAAGTTCCTGAAAAAATTGCAGCAATTTGCAGAAGGCAATAAATCATTCAGTCAGCAAAATCAAAGCCACAGCTTTTCTATTCTCAACTGTTTCTCTGTAAAGCCAATGTAAAGAATATTGCAAAAGGAGCCTGAAAGTCTTTTGTAATATATTTTTACTAAGTTCTCCATATAAAAATAAAATTATGTTGCCCTTTTTTAGTTATTTTGTCACTGAGTTTTAAATCTATAAATGATTCAAGCTGACAAACATTTTGGTTAGATACCTTTTTTTGCTGATTACCAAAGAAAGCCTTTCATGAAGGTTTTTGTCTTTTTGAGCATAATTTCTTTTGCATCCTCTTAAAAACCCTGAAGCTTCCTTGTGATTGATCCTCAGCAATTTTTCCTTGACTCACCCATGGCAGATGATATGTGTCTGCACTAAAATTTCATGTTTATCAAAAGACAGGGAGGAATCTTGCCTTCACGGACTCATGGCAGCCAAGAAGAAAGTGGAGGCACAGCATCACTAAAACCAATTTGTCATCAAAGGATCTTTAGTACACATGGCAACTGGATCAAGTTCAGATATGTCTTAGGGAAAAGATGTATGATATAGCCCAAAGAAGCAGACTGGTGATCAGTCTCACAGTCAGGATGAACATTATCATATAGATCCAAATGATTTTAGTCTAACATGTAATCCTTTCTGCCTTGGTGTCACATGATATTCATGTGGCATAGCAAAACTTGAGGGAATCAGGCCTGAAATTTTATTGGAATCTCATAATCGCTGACACAAAGAAAAAAAGAGAAATAACACTATCTCTCCTCCTTTCCTTAGTTCTGTAGATGCATCTGAAGCTCAGAGTGTTCCTGGGTTTGTGTGTTTTGTCTCCGCCAAGGATGTTCCTGGCAGTAACATCACTGGCATCGCTAATGATGAGACTGTCTTTGCTGAGGATGTGGTATGTGGTTAAAAATAGCTTTTTTCAATCATGCTGCTCAGGAGAGATAGCATTTCTCATTTTGTCCAGCTAAGTCCTCTACCTTATACAGAGAATTCTAACTGCACTGGGGTCAGTAGAAATCTTGGTGCCAAATTCAATAAGGCCCAAGTCCCTTTGCCCTGTGCCCTTCTGTGTTATCTCCACGATTCTTCTCTAAGCTGCAGCCCCCTGGGACAGGCTCACTCACTCTGTTGCTGTCCGAATTTGCTTGTGATTTTTTTTTTCCCCTGGGCTGGTTTTAGACTGGTCTGAACAAAGAGATGAAAAACTGCATAAAAGGAATAGATAAAGAAAATGATCATGAGTCTCTCGTTACTGCATGCACACACTCCAAATGATGGTGAGTCCTAATCTTGCCTGTAGGTCACCTGTGTGGGTCATATCATCGGTGCGGTCCTTGCAGACACACAAGAACATTCCAGAAGAGCAGCTAAAGCTATGAAGATTAAATATGAAGAACTTAAACCTGTTGTCACAATTCAGGTAAGATGGCTCAGTTCTGCATCTGCAGTTGGCTTGGGACCTCTGATGTTCTGTGCTGTTCTCACACATGTGGTTACTTGACCCCACATTTTGTTTGTCTTTGTGGGTGCAACAGGACATGGATAGAAAGAATAATTTGTGTATTTAAATATAAAGAAGGCACATCTTTGATGCCCTACTGATTTAGAGTACAATAACTTGTTCTGTGCTATTAAAAGCTGAAACAAATAAACCAAGCTCAGGAAGATATATTGTGCTCAGCACAAATTTGTTTAAATGACCAAGGTTACTGTGAGTTACATTCTTGCCCACAGAGTCTTGCTTTTAATATAATCTGGTATAACCCTGCTGGCTTCACTGATATCCATTCACTCTTCTTTCTTTCATTTATAACAAGCAATAATAAGGTGTGAAAATGTTTTTTCTAGCTCTGTCATTGCACTGCTTCTCTGAGATTTCTGCAGACCACTTGCCAGGTTTCTAAGCTGATCAAATTAATTTTCAGGGGTTCACTCCACACTGTGAACTCTATGGACACAGTCTTTAAGTGGCTTTTCTCAAAGCTGAAGAAATTAGTGTCAAAAATGTGTGATCATTTCATGCTTTTTTATTTCTAAACTAGAAAATTTGTTGACAAGATTTCCTTATGAGACAGCAAAAAGCGAATTATAATATCCACACAGCATTCATATCTAGAAATGAGAAAAAAAAGTATGAAGTCATTCTTAGTGGATAAATTAGAACCATGGGATTCTAATTAAATGTTTTTAATGGTAAATATTTTGTACCATGTATTTTGTAATGTGAATTGCATTAATGCAAATATAAAGAGTCTGTGCACTGTCTCGTACAGACATTGGTACTGTCATCTGAGGACAGAGATTCTGGGTTGTTTGTATGATCTGTGGATTCACAAACAATGTGTGAGAACTTTGCCTTTTCTGAGGCTTCTGTTTGTTTGTTCAATCAGAGAACGTGAGAGTGGACCCAAAAACGTGCTGATTTTTTGGTTTTGTTGTTTGATCATTCTGTGGGTTAGCTTTTTTTTTCGTAATGGAAAGCTTCAGTTTTGACAAAAGGAAAATGCCTTTGTAAAACTTCCCTTAGAAAGATGACTGTATATTAGCTCAGAAGTGAACTATTTCTGCACTTCTTATCTTGTCTGAGAGATTTCGTTTTCTCTTTTTGTCTCTTTTTCTCTATGTTTTTTTTTTCTTATTTTTCTCCTTTCTTCCACCTTCTGGGCCACAGATGAGTTAATAAAAATTTTAAGTTATAGCCTTGGTGGCTGCAGGCCTTGAAGTTCTGGGTCCACAATGTAAAATTAATCACAAGGAGTACCTTAAGATTGTCCAATTATGGTGTTTGTTGTGAAATTGCTGTGTTGCCAAAAGTTATTTTGTACTGTTTTTAGTAAAGTCTCTTGGCTATTACCATAGTTAGTGTCTGATAAGTTCGTGTGCTTTTTATCTTGGATATTTCCTTTTCAGTCAGAGGAAACTTTGATTTCATTGCATTTACACAGAAGTGTCATTGTGTCATTCTGTTTCCTAGGAAGCTATTGAGAAACAATCCTTCTTTAAGGCTATAAAGAGGATTAATAAGGGAGATGTGAAGAAAGGATTTGAAGAATCTGATCACATTTTAGAAGGTGAGAATAAGCATTAATAATTCTTTTAAAATAGGGTCGTTTGTGACAAAAGAAGTCAAGTGATCAGCCTCCTTTTTATGCATACAATAGTGAGAGTAAGGTTTGCAGAAGTAAATTAATGTATTATAAAATTTCAGTCTGATATACAAATAGCTCATGCAAGATTTTACTGTTTCAAATGGACCTGGATGCTCCCAGCTGTGCCCCCAGAAAACACTCTTTTCCAATGAAAAGATACATTTTTCTTGAGCAAATATTATACAAAGTGATTTTTTTTCTCCTGAAATGTTTCAATATAGGAGATTTCCCCTGTCCAGGCATAGTCTGGTTTAAATCTTATAGACAGCCAGTTTCCTTTACTCTGGTGTATGGCTGTATCTTAGGAAAATGGGACACAATGAACAGATCAGGGCCATGACTGAGAAAGGAGGTTGATTCTGACATTTATTTGTGTGTAGCATGATTAGAAATTTTACCCCCAGTATTGCCAGGTAAGATGTCCTGGGAAAGAGCCACATGCAGTGATAGAGAGTTGATTTCCAGTTAGATCATCCTAACGCATTCTGGGTTTCTGTTTTTGTTCTCCACTTTCAAAGTCTATAACCTTGTATTTTATCTACTCAGCCAGACTATACTTGATTTATTTTTATCTTTATCTCAGTGGTGTTATTGAGGCAATCCTGAAAGGCACCAAATACTACATCTTCAGGGATGCTGGATCAATGGCATGGTGTGCAAGCTTATATTTGAAATGCCAGCCACTTGTGTTTTGCAATGAAGATTCCTAGGAGGTGGAAAGGAAGCATGTCTGGATTTTTTTACTGTGTTTTGTTGTTTTGTTTTGAGTTTATTTTTTGTTGTTTTTTAAACACTGAACCAGAATTGTCAATTTTAGAGCTAGTGATATTCAGAGCTGGGCAAAGCAAAGGGTTGTCAGTTAACGCATGTACAAAAGGCAGTAGATTGAAGACATCGTGTGATGGGAGACACTTTATAACACCATGGATGCCCTTTCTGTGAGGCATTTCTTTCCATTTTCTAGGAGAGATGTACCTTGGTGGTCAGGAGCATTTCTACCTGGAAACTCACTGTACTTTGGCTGTGCCAAAGGGAGAAGATGGTGAGATGGAACTCTTTGTGTCAACCCAAAACCCAATGAAGACACAGGTACAGTCTCATTAACCTGCTGCCTAAAAGGCATTTGTTTCTCAGTTTCAGACTAGATGAATGGTTGTTTTACAGTTGCTCTTATTTTATTCTTCAGTTAAAAAAACACACAGGCTTAGAGTTGAGTATGGGATTTAAAGTCCATCTCCATCCTGCTGGAGTCCTGAATATCCTTCCAAGTGACAGAAATGTTTCTGTTGGCAACACATCTTTGTCAAGAGGGATTACATGCTTAGCACTTTCTGGAGAGGGTCCCAGCTGCTCAGCAGACATGATGCTTGAATGGCACACCAGAAAGAGAGGTGGTGTAACCACTGGCTGTGCACTAACTCTCCCATTCCATGAGATGGGCTACTGGCACCATGGGATGTCCTTGGCCTGTTTACTGGCTCACCAAGACTGTCCAAACATCTCTCAATGCAGTGAGAGTGGTACTGACATCAAACCCTGTGCTAAATGAGACCTGTGTCTCGGTAACGTCATCTCCTGTCAGTCTTTTCCTGAATCTGGCCCTGTGTTCTGCAGCACTGTGCTTTTCCCCTCAGAGATCAAATGCTGGGCTTATTGGCTCCAATTGCATCAAATCCAATTGCACCAAATGCAATGTTTGCACTGTTGAAATGGTTTCAGGAAGGTAATGTGTTGGTATCTAGTTCTTAACACCAGTTTAGCTCCCTACATGCTCTGCTGTTTTGTTTTTCTTTAGGAGTTTGCTGCTAATGCACTGGGAGTGCCTTCAAATCGGGTTGTGGTTCGAGTGAAAAGAATGGGAGGAGGATTTGGAGGAAAAGAGACTAGGAGTACTATTTTGACATCTGTAGTGGCTGTTGCAGCCTTCAAGTAAGTTTGGGTGTGGGGAACAGGGATTTTTTCCTTCAGACTGTACCAGGCTGCCTCTTTCTGGAGTGCCATTTGCACTGGAGCACTTTCAATACTTTTCATGTTACTGTACAACTTATAGCAAGCGTGGAATTTCGCAAAGGAGATGTCTAATGGGTTCTTAGCTGGAAGGAGGGATTGAACCTGCCCAGAGGGGCTAAGTTTGTGCAGGAATGTCAGCTTTTAATAGAAAGGGGGAAAAACCTCCTTACTCTTTATTCCTTTGGTGCTCTCTGAAAACTCTTGTATCTCAAATTATTTGCCTCTCCCCCTCACTTCACCCCAAACCATTTCAAAATCCAGCACCTGCCATGTTTATTGTTTTGTTGAATAGAGGTATGAGAATCTCTTCCTTGTTCAAAACTCTACTACACCAGGCTTGCACCATTATTTGTCTGCTCTTCCGCAAACTCCCTCTTTGGATTTTTCCCTAGAAAGGGTGGCAAGCCTTGGAACCCACACTTTTCAAACCCCTGAAAGCTCAGGGAATGAAACCTAGGCTGTAACCATTTGTGAAGAGTTGATTGGAAGTGTGGCTTCTCGTTTCTGGAGTTTTGATGTGGGCTCACGTTTAACTGTGCAGGGTCTGGGGGAACATGGCCTCTGAGACAACATTTCTGCCCTGCCTGTAACCCTGCCCTGCCCAGTACTGCCCTTGCTGGCAGTGCAGAAGGGATCTTGCAACACAGCACCAATGTGATAAAATACCTTTGGAAGAGAACAGCCAAAATGAAACTCATTTTAGATTTACTTGACTTTTTTTCTGTTCTGAGCAAACAACCTCTTTTTTCTAATTAATCAGTAATACATTTGCATTCTTTTCTTCTCTTTATCTCTGCCAGCCAAACCACTGTTTGACATCCTCGAGGTTACAAAATAACATCTATGACATTCCCGAGATATTTGTACAACCTGAAGACAGGCACTCTTAAGGCAAAATTGTTAGAAAATAAGGAGCAACTCCTACTTTCCCCTTTGGATAATAAATAAGTTAATAAAAGACAAGGTCAAATTGAAGGCTAGTTAGTACTTCACTTTACATTATTATATAATTCCTATGGCATCCTCTCCTTCAAAGCCAAAAGAGTGCCTTGAGAAATAGCCTGGAAAACAGTGATTGCTCAGTTATTAGCATCTGTCTCTATAAGAAATTATCCTCCTTTTGAATACAAGAGTCTTTGCAAGAGTTTTCACAAATAGGTCCCAACTTCTGAGATGTTTATTTTTTTCACTCAGTCTTGCCATTTTCTTAAGAGGAAGATATATAAACCAAGCAGTTTACCCTTAACTCTCCACTGCCACTCCGGAAAGACAAAGAGCAGGGTCTTGTTCTGCAGGAACTGTGTTGTGCATTTCAGGCTTTGCCTAAAAGAGTGTGTCCTTTCACAGAACTGGCCGTGCAGTGAGGTGCATGCTGGATCGAGATGAGGACATGCTGATCAGTGGCGGGAGGCACCCCTTCCTGGGGAGGTACAAGGTAGGCACACATGTAAGACGAATGCATGTGGTCTCAGTGTTGTCCCCTGAGACATCAGAGAGCAGTAAGATATCATGAAAAACTTGCTGCTATGGTGGTTTCACTGCTGGTCTCCCCTGCTGCAAATGGGCCAGGTCAGATGGGCTATAGCATTTTTCCTGTTGAAGTGCTGCAGAAGTTATTTTCGCTTGGATATTTCCCTTCTTGTGACCTCAACATAAATAATTTTCTCTTCCTTGCAACCAAGACTTTGCCCCTGTTGACAATCACATTGCTTTTAGAGGCTCCCCCATTCCTTTAAAGCATCCTTTACACAGAAATGTGCTTTATTAACTTCCTTTCTGCTTCAATCCCTATCCAACTGCTGCTGCTTTAGAAAGGAAAAACCTGTTAAGGAAATTGTGGCTGTGATAATTGGCCAGCACTTAATTTTGAAGAGTTCTCTGGAACAAGATTAAGGTACACACGTGGACCCTTTACTGGGGAACTCCCTCAGTTGCTGCCAGTGCCTGTCCTATGCTGCACTGGGGACAGTCAGCCCTCTGCCTGTATGAGATCCATTCTCGTTTTGGAAAGAAGCACAAAACAGAACATTTTGGAGAAAACTGATTACTGAGGAGACTCTCTTGACAGGTTGGTTTCATGAAGAACGGGCAAGTCAAGAGTCTGGACGTGTCATACTACTGCAACGGGGGCAACTCTGTAGACCTCTCTCATGGTGTAAGTAAAATTTTCTGATCACTAATTAAGCAGATGGTGTTTCTCTGTGAAACCTTTTGCTCTGACTTCAGAGAGCTGTTGCCTACAGCATTGCTTGCACATGCAGCTCTTTGACATGACTGAAAACAGATTTTGGAGGGCCTTTGGAGCTTCTACAAATGCTCTCTGAGCCAACTGACCTGCCTTGGCATGTGCCACATAATTCTTATTGATGCTGTAATAACTCTGATTGAGCAAAGGGGTCAAGAATGCTTGTTTTGAATTACAGAGGGCTGTGATGGAAAAGCTATTGCACAATGCAAGATGACAAATAGATCCCCAGCTCAGGGGAAAGATAGTTCCTTGGAATAGGAAGCATCCTAGTCAAGAGGCTGATCAGGGCAGAGTGCCTAAATCAACAAGCTTGTTAAGGACTGGTTAAAGCCAACACTGGGTTCACAAGCAGTAAGGACAAGAAATGGGCCTGAGTTCTGAGTTTGTCTCTAGAAAGTTTTGCTCTAATGAGTAAAAAACTCTCCTCTTCTGTCATGTGAGTGGCCAACTCAATAGCCTTGTTGTCAGGCAGGTTTATTCTAGCTCACTTTCTCCAGTCCACTAAATCTTTGACAATTTTCTTCAAAAATTAATCCATTTCAATAGAAAAGAACTGCAAGAGCTCTCTACCAGAGCCACATTTGATGCTGGCAATGTGACTGGTGCTGGGCAGAGCAGAACAACAGACAAGTGTCTTTGCATAAGCTGTGGGCCTGGTTGAGAGGACATCTATGTAATTGTCTTTTTGACTGTGTCTGAATCATGGGACTGGAAAGTGCTCCACATTGAAATAAGGTTGGGTTGTGTCTAATCTCTTCCCTGTGCTGCTCCTGTAAGGGAAGTTTGGAAACACAAGCCAGAAAGATGCTCTGGCCCTTTCCCAGTGTGGACAATAAGTGGAGAAAGATCTCAGATCTTGCAGTTCAGATGTAGTTTTTTAAAATCTTTATTTTGTATGATTGCCCTTACTGCCATAGCCCAGGGCTGGTATCAACAAGACTTCTTTTCCAGTAACAGATTACTCAATATAATGAAAACTGTTTCTTCCAGACAGGTAATGGCATTTAGTAACAGTTTGACTCAGCATGAGCCCAGGGCCAGAAAAGGACTTGGAAGCTCAATCTGTCCCAGAGCCATAAGTGCCAACAGAGAAGTGTGCTCATTGTCAGGACAGCACTTGACATTCCATTGCACGTGGGAGGCAGTTCTGGCTGCACTTCAGTGCTCATCCAGCTGTGCTGACTGCAGCACCGCAGGGTGCAAGAGAAAGTGCTGATTGTTGTAAATTAGCTTCAGAGCTTCCAGTCTGGTTTTGGCACTAGTGAGAAGTCTGACATCCAATTCATGTAACATGTGTCCACCTCCATTCCTTCTCTTCACCAGGTAATGGACAGAGCCCTGTTACACTTGGATAACTCCTACAACATCCCCAATGTCAGCAGCATGGGCATTGTTTGCAAGACCAACCTGCCTTCCAACACAGCCTTCCGTGGCTTTGGAGGGCCCCAGGGAATGATGATTGCTGAGTGCTGGATGAGTGACCTTGCTCGGAAGTGTGGCCTGCCACCTGAGGAGGTACAGACCCATGGACACCTGCCAGGGTGGTGCTGCCTTTGAAACAAGCTCTGATAACTGGACACAGCCACATAAAATTTTTAAGCATGAGAACTTTTGCTTCATTTTTACTGAGCTTCTAACAGGATCTCAAACTTCTTCCGTGACAGACACATTATAGCATGGATTAGTTAAATTCCTTGGTAGCCTCAATTTTGTAACATTTGCTTTAAGGATAGATATTAAAAAGAATAAAGTCCAAAGGCATTAGGTACCTTAATCTTACTGAAAATATGCTTAAATCCCAATCTCTGAAAATTCCCAGCCTTAATGGCTTAGTTCCTGTTTTCCCATAAACAGATATATGTTTGTTAATTGTTTTGCTCTGTAGAAAGGGCAAAGGAGTAAAATTAGGAAGCAACATTCTTTAGATCTCATCCATCCTTGTCTGAAGCATTAAACTTGGCATGTCCTTTTTGTCTCTTTGGGAAGGTGCGGAAGCTCAATCTCTATCATGAAGGAGACACAACTCATTTTAACCAAAAGCTGGAGGGCTTTACTCTACGAAGATGCTGGGATGAATGTTTGTCCAGCTCCAGATATCACGCCAGGAAGAAACTGATTGAAGATTTCAACAAGTAGGTGCTCTGGAGCTGTCTTGTTACTGGGTGCACCTGTTGCCTACTAACTTCTGGAATTTTCTTAGGAACTCAAGTTCCTAAGAAGGTGTGAAGTCACACCTTGTATTTGCAGAGTGACTTCCAAAAATGTCTCTTCTTGAAATCCCTTCATGGCCACTGTCAGAGGAAAATTCTATCAGTGAGCTAGTAATACAAATAAGGCTGGAATCAGACCTAGCATGATGTGATTTTGTAAGTGAAATGTAGCGAAGAAGAGGGAGTCTGTTAAGTGCAGCTAGGATTTTTCACATGACTGATTATCAAGGCAATTTGTTTAGGCTTTCCCCTGTCTTATAGTCTTTTAGTTGGCTTGTATATACAACTGAATAGTTAATAGTCCAGACAACTGCTTCTATCATGCTTGGGGGAAGCATCTTCAGTTTGAATTTCTTCTTGCTGAAACCAAAAAAGGAAGCCATTCCTTAATACAAATACAAATCAGTGATTACCTCAGTCTATATCACAGTCAGGTATTTAATTTCTATTTGATACACAGTCAGAGGGAAACAGTATTGAATTTTGATAAAAGCCTCATGAGTATATGAATGATGTTCTTTTCTTGCAGGCAGAACCGCTGGAAGAAGAGAGGGATGTGCATCATTCCTACCAAATTTGGCATCAGTTTCACTGTCCCATTTCTGAACCAGGTCTGTAAATGTCATTCACATTTTTGCTAGAGAAGCTGCATTTATGCTGCCTCCCCAAGGTACCAAACTCCATTTGCACCAAACTGGAGCTTCTTGAAGAAGTAGTAAATCAGTTAAGAAAAAACACACATTTTTCAAGCCAAAATGAGCAGCACAACAGCTACCAGTTTATACTGTACAAAAGACACCAATGTAGCTATATTTTCGTGGTATTGTGTTAGGTTAATTTCCCTGCTTTTCTCCATAGTAGAAACAATGCTCCTGTGTTTGAGCTGATTTGATGGACTGTCAGTGGTGCTGACAAGTGCAGTTGAAGGGTGCATCTGTGTTTCACAGGGGCAGGATTGGATTACTTCACCTGCTCTCTGAGGTGAAAATACTGACTGGGGTTTGTTATGACATTGGAACTTCTAGTGAGCTGGTGAGACTAAACCAAACTCACCTCAAGTGTAAATAAGTGGCCTTAGTTGCACCAAAGAACAACCTTGGTCTAGTTCTGAATGAATTCTCCCTGTGGTCTGCTAAGTACTTCACTAGCTAATTTATGATGATTAATGTTCCCTGTTGTAGGCTGGAGCTCTGGTCCATGTGTATACAGATGGCTCTGTGTTACTTACACATGGGGGAACTGAGATGGGTCAAGGACTTCACACCAAAATGATTCAGGTAATAATGAGTTTGGGCTTAACTGAAAGAGACATTTTTCAGAATTACACTCTCCCTTGCAGTATCGCCTCAAGACAGCTTGACACTTCCTCTGTGTGCATGCAGAGGGTAACAAATCATGACTAATTCCTCTTCGCTGTTTCAGCAGCAGTGCTAGATTTCCAGACTATTATCCCAGTGGAGTTTGAGAATTAGATTCTTCATCTTATGTAGATAATGCAGGTTATGCTTACTGTTTAACTTCTCTGGCAATTTCATTTCACCCCATAAAGGTACAGTTTACATACATTTTATAAAAGGATTTGTTGTACTGCAAACATATATATATATATATGGATATGCTAGTGCCTTTGTAGTTAAAAAGGCTTAAGGGAGCAACATTCCTTTGGCAGGAAAATGAAAAGAGAATCTCATAGGACTTTTGATCTTCTGATTTTTTAATTGTTGAGAGAAGCATTTAGTCTCACAATAGTGAAGTGATGTCTGTCATTGTGCCAGGATTGTAGGTGCTCACACACTCTCAGCCTGTGAAATGTGAACATAACAACGTTCTGGCTAGTTCTCAGTCACTGAAACAACTCGATCTGCAAGAAAAATGAAGTTTGTGGTGGGAGAGGGTAGAGGTTGCAGGTGGGTCCTGGCAATGTAAGCAATGAATGACAATGCTCATGGATAAGAAGTGCTGCTTACCAGCTGTTTTCCTTTGCTCCACAGGTTGCTAGCAGGTCCTTGGGAGTCCCCACCTCCAAAATTTACATCAGTGAGACCAGCACAAACACTGTCCCAAATACCTCCCCGACAGCTGCTTCAGTCAGTGCGGACATCAATGGAATGGCCGTCCATGTATGGAAGCTGAGTTATTTAAAGGAGTGGATTACAAGAGAGGGCTCCAGAGCATGAAAAATTGTCCTGTATTTTTCATGCTCTGGAGCATGATCTTTCCTATTTAAGGAAAACAACCATCAAAAGGCAGTTCCAGTCTAAGGATGCCTTATAATCTCTTTACCTGTTATAACTACATTATAAATGACTATTTTTTTTTTCCCAAGTTGTTTGAAACTCTCCTTCAGTCCTTTGGTAGTTCTAGAGTACTTGGGATTGCTCAAAATAAGCAGATCAAAGCATCCATTTAAGTAGCCAGCTTCTAAGTAATTAATGCATCCTTATCTATAACAAATACACTTTGCTGCATGTATTAATAGCAAATGGCTTGAGAGCTGTGCTCCACAAGCTGTAAGTGTTGGTATGCTCAGAGCAAATGTTCTGCTGTAACAATGGCATGGTTGTGACTATCTGCCATGGGGGTGTTACCAATGCATATATTTGCTGGGTATGTGACTTTCCATTTAAAAGAGGAATTTACTACAGGACATTCTCAGCTTAAAAGAAAAGGGCACGTGTAACCTGTAAAGTAAAATCATCAGGCTGTTTTTATTCTCTGCATGGCTTATCAGAGTAGGTTGAAATTTGGGAAGAATCTTTTTTTTCAGCGTTAAAGTATCATCTTGTAAGATATGCTGAGCTGTCCTGTACAGACTTGGTACAGATAAAGTTAATGTATAAATGAGTGGACTTCTTATATTTTGTGTCATGGTCCAGAAAGTTCTGTGCTGAATTTGGGATTCCTTTCTGCTATCAGCACAGCCAATATCCTTTAAAATCCTTTTCAGTCAACATTTCTTCCTGTATAGCAAGACATCTGTTAGTGGACTTTGTTTTTATGATATGCCAAAGTCCTAAAGGCAATATTGATTTTAATGGAAGGTTCTTTGAAACTCTTATAGGGCTCTTAATACCATAAGATGGCTTTTCAAATCTTAAAGTATTTCTTTTCTCTCTCTCTTTGTTTGTAGAATGCATGTCAGACTATCTTAAAAAGACTTGAACCGATCAAACAGTCTAATCCCAAAGGATCCTGGGAAGACTGGGTAAGCTGTTTGTATCTGTCATGAGACATTGTCAGAGATTGTTTTAGTTGGCAAACCATGTGTGCAGGTGTGTCCTCCAGGCCTTCTGCATCTTGATAGCATAGATTGAGCAAAGACAGTGAAACACAAACCTGGCATAGATTTCCAAGTAATTAAAGCTCGGAAGAAATCCTCCCCAAAGCATCAGTTATTACTTGAATCCTGAGATTTCTCCAAATTTTGGGGCCTGCCTACAACAAACTTTACCAAACAAAAGTCTTGAGGGGTGACATATATTTTTCTAGTCAGGCTACAGTCTTGGAAAGAAGGAAACCTGATTTTTCATGAAGAGATTCTGTAGCATAGATAATTCTTGTTGACCTGCCATGCAGCCCCTCTAGTGCTCCTTGGCTGCAATATCTCTGTACCCTCAATGAGAAGAGATGGATGGGCTGTAAGACTCTCTTCAAATCCAAGCTCTGCTCTTCGTCTAATGAATTCTGACTTTGTGATTTGGAAGTCAGGATGTAATTTCCCTCAGTGAAGTCAAGATGGTCTGTCAATTTAACCTTTGTCTCTGAGGCTAAAAGTCTAACCTGTAACTGAGGAATGAACAAACAAAAGCAGGTCTCATCCTTTGCCAACAGTTCAAGTTCTGCCCTTGGTAGCTGCTGACAGGGCTATTCGGCAAAGCAGCTGACATCATGATGTTTGGCAGCGCTGGTGTTGGGTAGTGTGACAGCTGTCTGTCACTGAACACCTACTTGAGGCCTCCTGGAAATGATTTTGTGCAGTTATTTTGCAGGGCCTGGTTGCACAATTACTGTTTTCAAACTCTTGCTCCCTTTGCCAGATTAAAACCGCCTACGAGAGCTGTGTCAGCCTGTCAGCCACAGGGTTTTACAGGTGAGTGAAGATTCACACTGCAGAGGCACTTACTCAATTGCATGGATTCTGGGAGGATTTACAGCCCCCAGCCCCCTGTCACTGCTCTAAATTAAAGCTGTGTTCCCTTTCCTACCTACAAGTGGTAAGCTGAGGTTAACAGTCTCCTGGCTGGGGAGAAATGAGTCCTGATGGAGCACAGCTCTGAGGACAAGTGAATCTGGAGAAGCTCTAACTTCATTCCAGCTGACCTTGGTCTGAAGAGTCAAAAATGAAATCAGAGCTTTGCCTGGGGCTCTGCTCTGCGTCAGCCTTTGGCCCCAGTTTTGCACTAGAACCCCCATAGGGGGTAAGAGGGGACAAGGGTTGTCCTTGAGGAAAATCCTGTCTTTTGTGACATGAGTAGATACCAGTGTTTACAGATTTGTTCTCCCTCTTCAGACTCTTGCTGGACCCTGTGTAGTTCTGAAAAAAGGCACTTCTCTTAGTCAGCTTTACTGCTGGAGGAAAGCACAAACATATCATCTTTAAGGCAGTAAGGCAGAGGGGTTGACATTAATAAATAAACACTGTGTTGAGAAGAACCTGTTTAGGACTAAAATACACTATGGGTTCATTTCTTTTGCATCTCTGAAATGTATTTTTTTCTCTTAACTAAGTTACTTGTCAGTATTTTAATAAACCAGTTTTCAGATAACGTATAAGTAGCCAGATACAAAGTTTGCCATGAACTGTGCTTAAAATCAGTTCTTATCTTAATACAGTTTCTGCTTCAACTTGACTATGTTCTGAAATGTAATGGCCTTATAGAAATGTTCAACTGCACTCTAAAAGCAAAGGATTTGCTACTGGATTGGTGAGAATGAGTTTATAATAGTCATCACCAGCACTGAGATTCATGGGAAGATAAAGATGGCTAAAATAGTTTGATAGTTTCAATCAGGTTTTGGAATACAGAGCAGTTTTAACAGATTTCTATTCATAGTTGTTTACACTTTTCATTTCCGCATGGGCTTGACAGAAGGAATGAAACCAAAGTGAATAAGGATTTTGATGTTGGAATGTAGTTGTATTCATTTTTTAAATGAAATAAAATATGGTTTTGTTTTTCTTTGTATCAAGAATTCCTGATGTTGGCTATGACTTTGAAAAGAATGAAGGGAAACCATTCTCCTACTTCAGTTACGGCGTTGCTTGCTCTGAGGTTGAGATAGATTGCCTGACAGGAGACCACAAGGTGACGGGTCAGCAGGGAAACAGCTCTCCATGTTTTGGTGAAGGGAACATTCACGGGGAGTTAGAACAAATACTGGGTGTCAGCCCATTCCTGGCTCTGTCATTGGTCTGGTGTGACCTTCAGCAAATTTCTTAACTCGTCTGTTCTACAGTGCAGGAATCCGTAAAGTGTAAAAAAACAATAATTATCTACCCTGCAGGGATTTGGGGCTTAATGAATGATTGCAAAAGTTATTGGATTTGCTTGAGTAAGAGATAGCAGCACTATGTTGGCACGAAAGTACAGAAACATCCTGGAATTGAGTTAATCATTAAAAATAACACTGAAGACTTCTGGAAAGAAAGAAAAAAAAATTAAAAAAAATGTCACCAGAATCTGTCCTAGTTGGTTATGCTCAGGTATAGACCATTGATACCAGAAGCTTGTAATTAATATTAATTGGGTCCATTGGACCTCTGGGGAAAGCTGAAGTGTGCTCCTTTGATTTACTTTTGTGGTGAACTCAGATTAAAAGTCAGTATGAGGAGTTCAGCTGAGATAAGATCTTTGAACACTGTCCAAGCGTGGGATATTGTTTGGATACTCCTCACACGAGACCATGGTGTATCAGTTTCAGTGACCTGTGCTGATTTATCCTTTTATTCCTGTTTTTTAGAATGTCCGCACAGACATTGTTATGGATGTTGGCACCAGTCTGAACCCAGCCATAGATATAGGACAGGTAAGTGAAAAAGTGTTGCTATTTCCATCATGCTAAAGCAATCACACTGCTCTCAGGATACTTATTACCCCTCTCCAAACACAACCTTTTAAACTTGCCACAGAATTACCCAGGGAAATATTCTGTTAGGGTTTGGGGGTTTTTGGCTTGCATATTAAGACTACAGGATATTGTCCAGTTACCACCCCAATGATTTTTTCAGGCTAAATCCCACACCTGATATTTATACTCCTATCTGTCAATATTAAGTTTATTTAATTTAGTGAAAATTCTCCTGTGACCAAAGAGGTAGAGTGGTAGATTCTGTCCTCCAGCTGCTGCTGTGTAGAGTTCTCAATAGGAAGTTGGACCAGTCACTTATCTTGCAAAGTCCTTGGGCAGGCTTTACTTCAAGATTACTTCAAAATTTTGTGCAGTAATAATCACAATATGTCTTAGCAGATAAAGGTAATAAGCCCGGGGTTGTTTGATAGACCAAGAGATGAATCGTGAGACATATGCTTATCTAGCCATCCTAGCTCCCTGGCTAACCCTAGGTGTTGATATGGTGCAACTCCAGTGAAACTGCTGCAGGATTTGGGATTACAGGAGACCACAAGATGCAGAGCTCTGCTATAGCTAAAATGAATCTTCTTTGAAAGTGACATTTTTTCTGAAAGATTTTTTTTTTAAGTGGACAAAGGGAAAAGAGATTTTCTGTCTTTGCAGCCTGTCACTTCAGGTTTGGGAGTTGAGAGCTGGGCTAAATGGAGCCTGTCAAAGGGGTCTTAAATTCCTGTGTCCTTCTGTAAATTGCTGCAGAGGATGTTATGTGTTATTCTCTGTGCTGTGGAGGGGCACAGGAGAGAAAGGATGTGGCATGAGAGCAGGAACACAAGTACACAGAGATGGGTTAATGAATGCTTGTGCCCAATCTTTAGACTGGTCTGGCTAAAAGATACCTCAGGGGGCACAGAGAACAGAGCTGCTTCATGCAGGGTTGTGCAAGCACATCCTCCCCTCATAATTTTGTGCACATGTGCCTAAAATTTGCAGTAGGAAAATATGCAGAGAAGTCTTTAGAACTTAATGGATATGGGAGTGTTTTGCAGGTGTCTGTGCTGGTGACCTGATAATATGCTGCACTTAGGAAAGCATTTTCACTGAAATAGAAAGCATAAAATAGTTTGTCTTTAGATATTTTGTCTTTAGTCCTTTTAGTCTACTATTCCTTGGAGTTATCAGCAAGTTCAACTCATTCGGTGTTACTCTGCCTGGGAAAGAATCAATATTTTAGCATTGTTTTGTTTTTTTTTTTCTTTTGTTTGTTTTGGTGGCTTCATCAGAAAATTCCTGTCCTGAATTTATAGAAGATCTGTTTGCATGTATTTGTAAATTGCTTCATCTCCCAGGGAAATGCAGCCATATTTATGTGGGAACACAGGAATTGTGCAAAGATTGTACCCCACAGAAGGGACAAGGGTTTAGAGATAAAAAGCAGGATCTGAGGTGGGAAGGGTTGAAAACACTGGTGGATGTCATCACTGTCCTTGTGCAGGGAAGAACAACAACAAAAGGAAGGTAATCTTGTTTGGATGTGTTTGTAGATAGAAGGAGCGTTCGTCCAGGGCATTGGGCTCTTCACCATGGAGGAGCTGCGCTACTCTCCTGAAGGGAATTTGTACACTCGAGGGCCTGGCATGTACAAAATTCCAGCATTTGGAGACATCCCAACAGAATTCTATGTGTCTCTTCTCCGTGACTGCCCCAATAGCAAGGCAGTTTACTCATCCAAGGTATGCCTGTGAGATCTCTGGGCCTCTTACTGCCCTATAACACTGTGAAGCTGAGTGGGATAAAGGAGTGATTCTGTATGTCTAAACAGTTCATCTCATTATGCTGTCTTTACTCTGAGGTCAGGATGTTTTTCTGTTTCTTATCAGAAATGCGTGTACTATCCTTTCTAGTCAGGAAGAACTGAAATAACCTGCCCATTGCTGCCCTGATTGTCCATTAGATAGAAGTGGTGTTGCTATGTCAGAAAGCTGGAGTTTCCTATTCTTTCTTCTTTAAATGGACTGGGGATTGTTTTAGCCCAGTCTTTCCCCACTGGTCACACCTGGCACACTGGAGGCTGTTTTAGCTTCATGTTTCCTCACTGAGCACATCTGGTAGACTGAGGTTTCCATCTGCAAGGCAAAGCCTCAATCCTGCTTGTGCTCTGTCTAGGCTGTGGGAGAGCCCCCTCTGTTCCTGTCTGCCTCAGTGTTTTATGCCATCAAAGATGCAATCTACGCAGCAAGGAAGGACTCTGGCCTGACTGAGCCGTTCAGGCTGGACAGCCCTGCCACCCCAGAGAGGATCCGCAACGCTTGTGTGGACATCTTCACCAAAATGGTAACAGCCCCTGCTCTCACAGTCTGCTCCCCGGCCAGCCTACCCCATGGGCGGTGTGCCTGGAAGTCACAGTGGCCCAGAGCTGGGATTAGGGCAGGATGGGGAAGCTGTGTCCCTGCTTCAGTAGCTGGGTTTTGTTTTGTGGGTGTTATCCTTCATTTAACATCCCACCAGCTGAAAGCCAAATCCACAGCGCAGCACTGCCAGGGCTCCCACTGCAGGAAGGGCTGCTGTGCAGTGTCTTTGAGTTCAGTCCATCCCTCCATTCTCCAAGTGTTGTCTGTGGAACAAAGGCACTGACTGCTTGTCCTGATGCTCCTGTCATCTCTCAGAGAATCATCACATATGGTGAGGACCATGCTGTGATTTACTGGTATCCCTCAGCAAGGGAGGGAGAGAAAAATGTTCCTCTCTTCTCCTGAATGTTATGGCCACAGGAGTCTCCTTAGAGGCTGTGGACTTGATCTGAAGGAGTGCAGAAGTTATTCCTGTCACTGGCTCCTCATTGGGCTCCTCCTCTGTCACAGTGTTGTCACAGGGCTCTGTAGGAGTTAACCATCAGGCCTATAACAGACATCTCTGTTTGGAAAAACTGGGATAGGAGCTCTTATCTTCACATGTTCAAAGTCACCCACCTCAAAAGCAGCATGGTGGGACATGCTGAACCGTGGACAGGACCCTCATTTGTTGCTAATTCAATTATTTTTTTCTCTTTGCAGTGCCCTTCTGCTGAGCCAGGGACCTTTAAGCCATGGTGTGTACGTGTGTAAGAGGAAAGTTTGAGGAGCAAACTCTGCTGAAACTGAGCTTACACCAGAGGAACCACAAGGCAGTAGGACTATAATGGAGAAAAAATATCTGTGTTCATGTGGCTTGCCCACTGATTCATGGAGCTTTCACATTTAATTGTCCAATCACTGTTTTCTCTAAGAGAGAGAATTGCTGTCAGATTATAGCTGTGATGTAAATTCAAATGAAGAGTAAGTGGAAGGTGATGTTATCCAGGTGTAATTGAAAAATCTTACAGGTTTCATATAAAATTGCTGCTTATTACCAGCCAATGTGAAATAGCAGGGTGGTTGTTTTTTCTTTTTCCTGACGTGGGAAAAAGATATATCACCTTGTGATGCTGTACCAAGAAGGACTTAAATGTGTTGAGCCCAGACATAGAGTCCTCTAGCTGAGATGGGGGAAGGTGTAAGAAGTGCTGAAGGCTGGGCCCTGCTGTGTCCCCTCTGCACACAAAACCAGGTACATCCCAGAGGGAGATGAGCAGGACTTTTGATGTTGGCTAATGAAGGTGGTCTGACCTGTGTAACGGAAGTGTTTCAGAGGAAAAGGCTAAAATGTGACCAATGACTGATTTACCCCAAGTTCAATGACCCTTGCTTTGTCTGCACCTGGGCTTTAATGAGATCTTGAGTTCAAGTGCTACCTTGTCTTACCTGATTAAAGATAAAAACTAAATGTACCAAGAGGACTTACAGCAAGATGCTGCTTTGTTTGACGCAGACTTTTCCCATCCCACACCTCCACATCTTTTCCCATCCTTTAAAAGGAAAGGACGTCAGAGACCTTGGAGGAACACAGAAATTTGCTCATCAATGTTCCCAAGGCAATTTAAACCAGCCTAAGCAAGGGGCATGAGGAGTTTGGACACAGCTGGGGATTAGCTGGCTCTGGGTGCCCTCTAGGGTCAATCCCTTGCTGTCATGGCCTTGCCTTCTTTTCAAGAGAACTCTTAGTTTTGCCGAATGTAAGAGAATGGGTACGTCTTGCTACAGGGACTGCTTGTCTAAAAAATGTGCTATGTGATGACCTGGTGTCATCTGGATTGAATATATTTTTCATGTTGGATTTAGTGCTGGGCATCCCTGCTGACAGGTTTAATCACTGTCAGATTCAGCACTGGAGCACCATGTTATCTCTAGATGGTGTCAGCCACATACTGTGCCTGCTTATCATTTGCCAACTTTTATCTGTTTCTCTGGCCCACAGCTTTATTAAAATGTCCTTCTTCTCTTTTTGCACTCCCAGGGCCATCAAAAAAATATGGTGCAAGAGGATGTAACTCCTTATATAAAATTTTGCTTGCATACAAACTTCTAAAAATTGGCCTCCATCTTAGGACTGGACAATGTATGCTCAGTGTGAACTATTCTTTTAAGCACTCCAGGGTATATTGCTTGGAAAGGTGTAGATATATTTCTCAACTTGAAATATTACAGTTCTACCATCTAGAAGAAGGTAATTTGTATATGTGAGTTGCAGAAAGTATCTTGTGCCTGTTGGGCTTGTTATGTAATTGTGTCAATAACTGAAATTCAATATTGGTGTTTCTTAAACTCTGAGGTACTGGGCAAGAACACATTCTTGTTTTCTCCTTAAAGACGGTAATATGTAAAAAATCTCTTAGAGAAGAAAACGTGATAATTTACACGCAAGAACAGCTATTGGAGCCTGTGTATCCACATTCTTGAGTGTCCAGGGAGGGATGCAAAATATGAAGTCTGAAAGGTAGATTGGTGTCAGCTCTGTTCCTGTGACATCTACCTCATGGGATGGCTGGACATGCTCATTCAGGATGAGAAGAAATACAAAGGTAATGTGTGTTCATGCAGAGCAGGGGAGACACAGGCACAGTGGGATATCAAGGAGCTCCCAGTGTCATCCCTGAGGAAGGTTGCTTGAGTTCATGATAAACCTGCTGCCTGTGAGGTCCTGGGACATGTTGGGATGTCACCAGCAGGATGAGTAAGTGCTCTTTCTCCCCCTGGTTTTGGGAGCATCCTTTTCATCATTTCAGGATGGGTTTGTGAGTGTCTCACGCAGTCGCAGTGACTGCCTGGTCAGGTGAAATAGTTTTAAATTAGATGTATCAAGTCTCTGTTTTGGTGTTTGCTCTGTGAGTTAATTGGAAGTGCATTTGCCAAGTTCTGTGTACATGCAGTGGTCAGAGCAGGCTGTTTGGAGCACACCTGTGGAGCCAGTTTTGCTGCAGCATCAGTGAGCCATTCCTTCCCAGGCACCAGCCCTTGCCCTCACACCCACCCCAGCTTGGGGCCCCTCTTGATACCCTTGCCCAGCTGATGGAGGGAGGAAACACTTCCCTCTTGGGGTGCACTGGAATTGAATGTAAATTACATCAAACACCTGGGGAGGGCAATGGTGTGAAATCAGGGTTGCAAAGTAATGACAGAAACTGGTTTTGAGGGTGTAGGGGAAAGGGAAGCTTGGAGGCTAATGGGGATTTACAGAGAGATCATTGTAATGCCTGCCTGTGCTGTGGGACTCTAAGGAACATGAAGCTGAGCTTTTCATGTCACCTCTCAATGTCTTAACATTTCATACATCACTTTCCCATGGAACTAAGTGCCAGGCACCTTAGGAAAGGATTGGGGCCCGCTGGGGAGGGCTGGCAGGAGGAGAAGATCCCTGACTTGAGGAGTGCTCTGCACTACAAAGCTGCTGGCGAACAGCTGTCCTGTCCTGGGTGCACAGCACTGTCCCCTGCCAGGTGCTGTGTCCATCTCCTCACACACATCTCATGGTGTGGGGTTTCTGCTCGCCCTCACTGGAGGAAAAGCTACTCATGAAGAGAAAAATATCCCTTTCCTAGTACTTTCCAGTGAAATAGAGCATGGATGCAAGAGTCTAATTTAATGGCATATAATTGGAAATCTGCTGCTTTTCTTCTTCCAGAACTCTATCCTCAGAAAAGGAACTATGCCATCTTACTAGACTGTAAAGTACTGCACACAATAATGGCACTTAAATAGTAATTACTGCAGCTGGAGAGTTTGTGGGAGTGTGAAAGGAGCCCAGCTGATCTGATGTCTTAATGCTATTAATTGCACGGCCTTCTGTGAGAGAGGCAGGCCAAGACTTTGGTAATTGTTTTAGGTCAGTTCTAATCAACAGTTTTCACTATCATTCTTTAATGAGCATTGTCAAATTGGTATCATGAATGTATGTGGAATTCTCTGTGAATGTCACAACATTGCAAAATAAAGCTGCTAAATACTCTGGAAACAAGTATGCTATGGTCAGAGTCTGACAGGATTTGAAATCCAGATAACTTCAGCTCATCCTTGGTGTTTGTTTGACAAAGATGGACCCTTCCCAGAGGCTGTGAGTCAGATCAGCTCAGTGACCAAAGCTGGGAGAGGGTGGGTGGTTGCTCCAGGCTGCCCAGCTGGATGAAGTCATGAGCCAGCTGGAGAGACGGCCTCTGTCTGGCCACGCTGGCAGCCAAGTCCAAAAGGAAGCAGGGTCAGTCCTTGTGCTTCTCTGCCAGCAGGAGCTTGCAGTAGCCACATTCAGTTTTCCACAGCAGCACAGTGGTGCATTCTGATGCTTCTAGCCACCTCCACAGGGCCCAGCAGTTGCTGACACAAGGTGGAAGGCAGTCTGTCTGACGCCGTGGCTGGTACCTGCTCCACACTGACACATCTTTGTCTCAGGGCTCATGCACTGAGCTGAAAGCTGGCCTTGGCCCATTGGAGTCAGCCCTGCAAGGAGGGGAGCCAAACTCAAAACGTGGGAATGGAGCAAGCATCGGGACCCATCCCCAGGGCCCACTTGAGCCTAAAGACATAGGAGATGGGGTTGTAAAACAGGAAGAGCTCACACAGAACAGATAAGACCAAATGATGGGCCAGGCCTGACCTTTCCTGAACATGAAAAGATTGGGAACACTGCCAGTGGTTCTCCAGGAGGGTGTGCCACCCTCTGTCACATCTCAGCCTTCAGGTGACTACACTTCTTGTATCTGCAGGGGAAGATTTGTCATGAAGCTGTTGCCAAATCTCTTGGCCCAAGAGGGAGCCCAGAATAGGAAATGTCAGTGCAGGCAGAGCACATGTGATGCTGCTGTGGTTTGCAGCATATCCAACCCACCCTACCCCAAACTGCTGGGTTTGCTGAGTGCCATTTACTCCATCACAGTTCATGCAGTTTTTCCAAGCCTCAGTGCCACAAGTTTCCCCAGTGCCTGTTCTTGTCGTGTTTAAACACAGTTCAACCACGTGAAGAGCCTTACTCCCCCATCCCTGGCAGTGGTCTGTCTCAGCTCCCGGACAAGTCTTTTGGACTGTGACATGGAAAACCTCACTCCAAGCAGCTGGGAAGCAAAGGCCTGTATCTCGAAACACTTGCTTTTGGATTAACGCTCCCTGAAACAGTTCCTCTCTCTGGGCTATTTCTGCCAGGTCTCTGTGGTGCTGGGACGGTCCGACAGGAAACTGCTAGAAAATGGGAAAGCAGCAAGGTCCCAGCGGTAGAAACGAGCCAGCTGCTTCTTCTGCTGGGCAGACAGCTCACTGAACATCTGCTCTGACAGCCACCTGTAGGTCCACTGCACCTGGGAGTCTGTGAGCTCAGGGAGGAGGCTGCCTGCAAGCAGGCCAGCCCGGCGCAGCAGGTGGCTCAGCTCCTGCCTGAGGAAGCCAAACATCACCACATAGTCATACTGGATGAGGCAGGGCTGGCAGAGGCTGACCAGTGGCTCCCAAGCTGCACTGCTGTTGTGCATTCCACTGTCTAGGATGTCCTGGACGAAGCTGCTGAAGGATGGGCTGATGCCCATGCCTTGCAGGAATGTGGCAATCAGCCTGTGGAAAGGGTCCCTGACAAAGAGCACTTTGGTGTAAGACCCCAGCATGGCCCTGATCTCTGTCTGGTTGAACTTGCTCAGCCGTGTCTCCCTAGCATGCTGCCGGCGGTAGGGGAGCAGCACTGGGAGTGTCACGTTGTCCTCCTCCAGCTTCTCCAGAAGCCGCTGCCATTCCTCCACCCCTGAGGATGGCACTTGGCAGTACAGGAGCTCCAGCTTGGTGTTCACCCTCAGACTCGGGAGCAGGGAGGCTCTCTTGTCCCGGCTGCTCAGCTGCGGGGTGACTTTGCCTGCTCGGCTGCAGAAAGCTCTCAGTCTCCTCTTCCTGAGCTGCTGGACGTGAAGGAAGGTGTCCAGTGTCAAAGTGAAGCCCTCCTCTGCCTTGGGAGCCAGGTCACCTGAGAAACACCATTTGGAGAGGGGGTGAGGAAAGAGCACAGTGCCCCAAGTCAAAGCCCCAGCACAGGCTGCTGGAGCAGGCTCTTCTCCAGTTATTCCAGGGTAGAAAGGATGCAGCGTGGACAAAGAAGATGGGTAGAAGAGAGGAGATCAGCCCTGCCTGGAAAAGAGCTTGGCTTTGCTGGGAAATGGGTTTCTGTCCCCATGGACACATGAGATTATGGACACCCTGACCCCCCTTTCCCAAAATCACCCTGTTTGAGGACTGATCTCAACCACAGATTTATTCCACAGGCCCTGCTCTCCACTAAATCCTAATTTTTGCTTTTAACTCCTTGCTTGCAACTGAACATAACTGAAATGAGTTTACCAGAGTCAAAAATATTTTGAGAGACCAGGCAGTAGTAAATTGGTTTGTAGCTGCAAATACACGATGTCCTGCAAACCCTCTTGCATCTGTTAATAGGTTAACATCAGCTATCATGTATATGTGAAAGTAAGGGATTAGTCTTATTGGCCCAGGGTGATTTAGGGATCCAAATGATGTCACTTCTTACATCACTCCCATATGTAAATTTTTTCTCTTGTAGATAAAAAGGCAAAAGCAAATAAAAGCAAAAAGCAAATAGAAGTGAGATGACAACAAAGTAAATACAAAAGGCAAATGCAAATACAATGACTCTATGAGAGTCAGCTTAATTTCTCAAATTTCAGCTTTGCTTTTTTCTTTTTGTCTTCTTATTTTTTATGTGAAAAGGCCATAGTGCATTTGAATGGGGAAGACTAATGTCTGCCTTGTTAGTTTATTTTCTTTAGCAGCAGCACATCTGCCTCATCTGCTCAGTGCAGGCATTTGGCAGCCCTGGGAAGACAGTTTGATGGTTTGTTCTGGGTCCTTGTGAAGTTAAATGTTTGGGGAGGCTCTTTTACGGGGCAGAGAAGAACAGTTAAAATGTGGCAAAGGACACCAGGAACACAGGAATAAACACAGTGGTGCCCAAAGCTATCCTGCTACTCTTTGACTCACCCAGCCCCAATTTTGCAGACAATGTCTGCAAAATGTAGTGATGACTTTGCCCTGGAATGACAGGAGCTGGAGGGGAGGGCTGCATTTTTTAGGCAAGAAATGCAATAATTACTAACACCCCTGCTCTCTCCTGCCTTCCCAACAGCATTTCACCCATCCTAGCAAAGATTTTGGGAGTCACCCCCAGCAGCCTGATACCTGTTTTCCCCACCACACCTGAGATCAATGACCCCATAAGGACAAACAGCTGCAGGGCCCCACAGCAAGGGCTTTCTCCATAAACACTAAACAGTGTTTTCTGGCCTGGTGACATTTGCCCACCAAGAGCCTCCAGAAGAAGCTCCAGGTCTCTTCCCCCACGGCACAGAGCTGTTGCTGGACGTGCAGAAACCCCGTGGTAGCCAGGCCTTACCTCCTTGGCTGTGGGTCTGGAGAAGCCGCTGCCAGCTCAGGAAGGCGGCGATGGCCAGGGCAGCCAGGAGGACGAGGCGGGGAAGGAAGCGCATTTCTGGGGCGTGCTGGTGCTGAATGCTGCGCTGGTGAGCAGGTAGGAAACCCGAAGAAAGGGTGCTGGGGAACCTCCTGTGTTTATTTAAACACACCCAGCCAGAGCTGGGTTAAAGTACTGTTTGGGTAGTAGCTCAGCTCGGGGCAGGGAAATAGCCTGAGGCACAGCAGGTGCCTCCTGCCTGCGGTTACAGCCTGAGATTTTGAGGCAGAATCTGCCTTTTTATTCAATGTCTGTGCCACGCCAGATGACAGGGCTCCCTGTGAGGAGCAAACCCTGCATCCCCAGTCCTATGCAATCCTGCAGAGCCACACGGGGAAAGATGTCCCTGGTCCCCTGCTACTCCCTGGTGCTGCTCAGGGGAACGCTGCTGTGGGGAGCAGCCTGTCCCGGGGCTGAGCAGGAACGTGCCAGGCCATGGCTCCTGCCTCTGTGGTGCTCGGGGTCTTTGAAGCTGGGAGCTGTGGAAGGTGACGTGACGGGGCACAGCCAGGCCATGTGGCAGGTCCGTGACAAACCAGGGACTGGAAATGCTGCTTGTGTCCTTTTGCTGTTCAAAATCTGTGGCTGCTGCAGAAACACCGTACAGTGAAGCGGCTCCATCGTACACAAACGGGTCGCGCTTACGCCCAGGCGGACATACGTGCTGCTCCTCCCCTTCCCCACGGAACCGCCCCGTAGCATGGAAACCCGCCTCGCAGGAGTTCTTGAGGGCCGTGCCGCGGGGTTGTTTGCTCTGCTTTGGACAGCCGTGGCTCTCCCAGCAGAGGGTGCTCTGTGCCCGAGGAACGCCTGCCCTCCGCCGCGGAGGCCACGGACGGGGGCTCTGTGCGCGCTCTCCCGCTGCGGCTTTAGGGGATGAGCCTCACAGCTGCCCTGGCCACATTTGTGCCTTTTGAAGCCTTTCCCCAGCGAGGAGGAGATGTTTCCTCCAGGTCTTGTGGCTGGACCCTGCTGCTCGTGTCCCTGCAACCTGCCCCGCAAATATGGGAGAATCCGGTGCCGCCAGAGGTGGGGCTGTGAGGGGGCAGGAGCGAATCGCCAAGCTTTGCTTCCCTTCCCGGCAGAGGCACACATTTTCCTTTGGGCTGCAGTGCCAGTCTTGCCTCTCCCAGCCTGATAGGTCTTGGGGTGACGAAATGGGGCTCAGCAGCGCTTCCCTGCAGCTCCCAGAGCTGCTTCTGGGCAGCATCACTGCGGCCTGGCCGCACGCCTGAGCAGCAGAGCCCTGCAGGGCTGCAGCAAAGCCCACCCAGCTGCCAGCAGACCTGGCTCCAGTGCAAGGAGCTCCTTTGGATCAAGAGCCTGCAGTGAGGTTAACAAACAGAAGGGCAGAAGGAGCTCTGCAAGTTCTCTTGGTTGAGCAGGTGGCAGCAGCATGTGCCTTCGTGCGCCAAAATACATTTCAGCAGGGGCTGTCCCAACCACAACCCCAGTGAGCCCAAGTGCAGCTGTAACGGATAGGGAGAAATGCAGCTGGTTTTTCTTTTACAGTCGTAAAGTGAAAGCAAAGAGACATTCTGTGTCTGAGGAGCAGAAAGAAACAGTGGGAAACCCCCTTTGCTTTGCATTTCAAGGAAACAGAACTTACCAGCGTACCAAGTTACCAGAGGAGGGGATGGTGTCTGCCGTGCCTTGGTGACCTGCAACCAGGAGGAGACTGTCCCTGAGCTGCCAGGGGCTGCTTTTGGGGAGCAGCTGCTTTGCCTTGGCTGCTTCAGCTGCTGGGCTGCCATGGGGCATTGTCACAGCTGGTTGAGCTCCTCACCTCAGGAGTGAACTCCCTGTGTAGATCCCATATGGTGGTCTCCCTCTTCCTCCTCATTGACAGCAGCAGTAACAGGCCAGGAGCTAGGAGGGCCTTGAGCAGCTGGAATTGCCCTGTGCATGCAGAGCCAGCTCCCAGATATGCCTGAGACTGCTGCAGAGGTATGGGGAAGAGAGAAACTGGGACCCTTTCCTCCCTTTAACTTGTATCTGCCTTTTAAATGGTGATTTTTAAATTTTTTTGTTTTCTTGCCCCCCTGGGATTTCTTTTTAATTGTTTTTCTGGTGCTGAAAAATTTTCTCAAGTGTCTATAGACACTGAAACTCACTGCTGGGCTTTCCCTGCTTGTCTTCTACTCACCACATAGCAACAGCCAGCAAGGTTGAGACTGCAGTTCTTGGACTGAAAGGCTTCCTGCTATACACTTGTAGGGAGACAGGAGCCTTTTTGGGCACAGGGGCTGAGTCAGGTGTGGAAATGCATCCACATCCTACTATTTAATGCAATTGCACAAGGGAATTAGTTGGGGAATTCATATGAAGCTTCCTGTAATTGAGGAAAACCCTCACTGTCATGAATGTGAGAAAAAGCCATTCTCTTCTTCTTTACACCAGCAGTAGGGTTGCCTGAATAAGGATTTCCAGATTTTTCCCCACCAATATCTTAAAATTGCCTTGGGCTCCCTTTTTCTCATCGCAGGACACAAACCCTTTGGAGATATTCCTATATGTAACAAACATCCTCCTCTTCATCCTTCCCACATTCCTCACACTTCCAAATTTTGCAAAGTATTGTCTTGTGTGACCGTGACCTGCGGGCACTGATGTGATCGTTGCCCCCCTTGTTCCTCCTCATGCCTGCCTTGTGGGAATGTGAACTTTGCAAAGTGATGGCAAACACTGCCTCGTTTGGCGAGGGATGTTTTTACATCGCGAGCAAAGGAAGAGCGGAGAGGAAACCTTATCCCTCTTCTTGTTTGGAAACTTGCGTATGATATCTGTGTTTTGCAAGAAAATTTGGGCCTGTCTCTCAGCAGAAATGTGGGAGCAGTTGGAGGAGGAACCACTCCCAGAACAACATTTAACATGGAAAGTCTCTGGTCTTTGGGAAGGATGGTCCTGAGAGCAGCTGCCAGGCTGCTGGTTGGGGGTGCATTGCACTGAGTGGAGGAGGATTCCCAGTCAACCCGAAAAGTCAAGGGTGGGAGTGGGTATTTTTAGGTAAACTGGGGGTTCTGCAAGTGGCCTCTTCACAATCACATCTCAGAATTCCCAGAGCTCCTCTCTGTGCCTGTGGAGAACATTCAGTCTTATGGTAATTTCAGAAATTTGGCCAGCAGCTTCTTTCTGGTGGGATTTGGGATTTTTTTCAGTCTAGCTCCTGCCAGATGTGGGTGAGCCAATCTGCCCAGCATCCTGAGCACATGTCCATCTCCTCCAGTGCTTGCATTCAGCACTGCCAATGTTAGCAGTGGGTTTGGAAGGTGGACATTTTTCCTTGTGCATTGGACAGGGAGCACCAGGCTGGCATTGGGCAGGCAGGGAGAAGCCAGAGGCCACAAGGACTGCCCCACACAGCAGCATCCTGGGACTGAGCAGCACTGGACCAGAAATAGTTATGCAATGTGGAAAGGAAAGAAAAGCAAGTTCCCATTGCACCCAAGGAGTGGAGCAGGTAGGACAATGTTTGGAGTGGTTGTACAGCTCTGGCGCTTCCTGTTTTCCCGCGGGCAGGAGCTGTGATTGTCACTTCTTATTCAGCTCCTCATCCTGGGAGGAAGACAGCACCGGGCTGTCCGGGGGCAGCAGGATGTTTATGTGGCAGGCTGAGTCAAGGTGCTGCTTTTAATACGCCCCAGAGCAGAGTCATTGGGGGAAATGTACATTTTAGATTTCTTTTTTCTTTTTTTTTTAAAGGCTCATGAACATCCGAAATGCTTTGCAATTGCCATCGAGCTGTGTGGCTGAATGCCAGCGCTGAGTGTCATTGTTTTCTAAGGCTATTACATGAGGATTTTACAGGGTGCCGTGAGCTACTGGTAATTTAGGGAGGATTCATCATATTAGTGATGCTCTATTGAGAGGCTTTGCTTAATTACTACATAAGCTGGTAAACTTTGCATTGTCTCAGCCAGGCCCACATCAGGTGGAGCACCTAACAGTGGTGGAGAGAGGATGAGGCAGCCATGCAGCCTCTGCCATGTGCCCATCCAGAGGATCCCTCTGTCCCTGCTTTATTAAGGATAAGGGCATTTTCCTGCAAGGGGGAACCCAGGGACAGGATGAGACTCCTTTTTTAAAAAAAATGGGAATTACAGCTATCATCTCTCTGCAGTAACAGATGGGAATCCTGTGGGAAAAAATAGCTTGTGTCTGTATCTATGTGTGCAGGGGAAGGTTGCTCTTGGGACTAGTGGCCATTGCCTCCAACCCATCACTTACCATGGGACCAGCATCCATCCATCCCATTGCCTCCATCCCATCACCTCCTATGGGACCAGCAGCCATGGCCTCCATCCCAGCAAGTCCTCATGGAGCTTTGTGGTGGCACCTGAACACCACAGGACGTTTCACCACTGAGTGTTCCTCCAACCACATCTCGGTCCTGCTTTGTGTCCCAAGCTCCTCCTGGCTTTCCTCTCTCTTTAGTGCCACATGGGAGAAACCCAAAGTCCTCCCAGGCAGTGCCTAAGGATGTGTGGTAATTTGGAAAATCTAGTTCTTCACCTTTTCTTTCTCATCTGTTTTTCATATGAATTTTATTTTGTGCAGACACCTCTGCTCTTTGGACTGCTCTTCCCTTTGGGACCTGAGTAAGAGAGGGATCCGGAAAGAGCTCTCAGGAGCTACTTCTCCACCCCACCAACACAGAGCCTCTGCTTGGCCTCCAGTTTCTCAGAAATGGGAGGGTTTTTTCTTGGGTGGTCACTGTGGCATTGCTGGGGCCAGCACAGAGGAGGCTGGGGTCTGAAACATCTCAAAACCTCCTGAAAAAGAGCCAGTGGTGGTGAAAACCAGGGTGGTGGGAAGAAAACCTCACTTGTAAAACATCAGTCACTGGAATCAGACTTTGATCTCCCTGCTGCAGTCCCTGATGGGAGGGCGAGGTGTGGGTTGGGAGGAGATGGGCAAAGGAAGAGGGGATCTCATGGGATTTGGGCTTGTGTCTCCTGTGGGTCATCTTTTCCTGAGCCTCCACTCTCTCACTGCGGAATGGCTTCCCCAGGCTTCACACCCTGTGCCTGCCTTGTTTTTTGGGGGAGAAGCACTTTTGCTCTGTTTACAGCAGCATTTTCCCCTTTTTGTGTCATTTTTTGTGCTGCCGCCTGGTCAGGTGAGGAGCGCTCTCATGTGTGTCTGTTGCTGAACAAGGGGGGATGGATTCTCAGGCAGCTTTTGATGTAGGGAATGCTTTTCCTGATGCTCCTGAAAGCTGAGCTTGTCTGAGGGTGCACCCAGACATCTTCCTGCTGTTCCTGGCCTCTCCCAAGGGAACGCTGCCCCACGACACTGCGGGCTATCACATTTTCTTGGTTGCTGGTTGTTTCCATTATTCATACAGCAACTCTTTAAATATTTAAAGATCTCTCAACTGTTTTTTCAGTGACTTGTGGAGGAGGAGGTAGCAGCATGGCTCACTGGGGCTACCTCCACACCTGGCTTAGCAGGATGCTATTTCTGATTAGCGATGTTTTCGGGAACTCCAGAGTCTACGGCCCTGACTCCATACCAGAAGTGGCAGGGGGAAAAGGGTTTGAGATCTGTTTGTTTTACTTTTTTGTCCAGACAATAAGCCGGCAAATACTCCCAGGTTGTTTATATTTGGATAAGGCCGCTCGTGTCCTGTGAAAGGAAAATGACACATCTACTACTTCTCCTGGGGAGAGGTGGTGTGAGACAAATGGACTTCTGGCGTGGCTGCCAGAAGCCTCTTGATGCCACTTGTGGGATGTGTGGGATGGCCTGGGCACTGTGGTCCTGATGGGGAGGGCATGGCAGGGGCACAAATGCCTGGTTTTGCTCTGTTGTGGCATTAGGGTGGTGAAAGATGCGCAGGAAGGGCAGAGTTTGGTCCCCAACACCAGCCTCATGTTGCTTGCCTCCTCTCCCATCGGGATCTGGGGCTGTGGACACTGGGAGGCAGCCTCATCAGACTTCCCATCCAACAAGTTGTTTTTGGAGCCTGTGGGATGTGAACCACAAACTGAAATTCTGCTTTTCTGTGTTTTCCCCAGCAGCTCAGCCCCTCCTGGCATGGCACTGCATGGGCGAAACACAGGAGGCATCAGGGTTTGGCTGCAGGGCCTTGGGCTGGCTCTGCTCTGCTCCCACCATCCCCAGCCAGGGCATCAGGTGCCTGACTCCCCCAGGGGGACACCCAGGGACACCCAGATGATCGTGCCTGTGTGTTTCCATCTATTCTGGCTCTCTCACACTTTCTTGCAGCTCATGGGATTCAGCAGCTGCAAACAGGACCGGCAGCAACTCCAGGACTGAGCCAGTGAGGATCAGTGTCCAGCCCCATCCTGGGACTGACAGAGCCCCCTGCCTCAACACAAGCCTTGTCTGAGCACAAGTGAGCACAGGATTCATTTGGGGTACCCCACACACAGTGACCCCTTGTCCTGAGGCCTGGTCCCGTGGGTTTTGGAGCCTCCTGCCATTGTCTGGCTGCACAGAGCTGAGGGATGCTCTGGCCTCATCTCCTCCACTCCAGCCCTCTCCTGCAAACCAAATCCATACCTGAGCTGTTTTCACAGGAGCTGAGCAGCCCATCATGGCAAGTCACAAAAACTACCCCAAAACACTTTTCTTCTTTTTTTTTTTAATTTGTTTATTTTTTTTAATCGCTCACTTGCAGAAAATACCACCTGTTTGTCCCACAGGGAATGGTCAGGCAGAGGGAAGAACACATGAACTTGAGGCACTGAGGTCCTGCAGCAGGTCAGGGAAGAGGAATATTCTTGGCTTACAGAGCCTCAGCAGCTCCTGGGGCAGGTGCTGTGAGAAAGTGCCAGGAACTCACAGCTCCACTGCAGTCTGTAACTCCAGCTGGGTCCAACACCCTCTTTGGTGATGTGAAAATTGGTCAGCTTTTTTTTTTTTTTAAATTTCCTCAGTGTTATTTTTAACTAAAAGTGAAGAAAAGAGAAATCTCTCTTCCTATTTTTTTCCCCAGAATTTTTGGAAGAAGTAAGAGGGGAAGTGGCTTTCCCCCTTCATTCAAAGTTGCCAAATGCAGCCAAAAATTGCCTTCTCCTCCCATTATTTTACTTCTGTTAGTAAATCTTGCCTGTAAATTGGGCATTTCTGCATCTATTTTCATTCTGTGGAAATAACCAGTCCCCGGCCTCTCCTCTGTGATGTTGTCTCCCCACACATGCTGAGGTTCATTTGATATAAATATTTCCAAACAGGCTAGAGACAAGAGAAGCAGCTTCTTGCCACCTGCAGCACCACATTTCTGCAGAACAAAAACATGATGTCATGAATGAAAAGGCCTGGAAACACTGAAAAACCACTTGAGAAGAAAAAATTTGCAAACGAGCAAATCATTTCACACGCAGCCACAATTAAATAAGAGGCAGATCTGGAAGTTGAGGCAGTTTTGGTGTGAAAAAGCCCAAAGGATTCCAGCTCCGCTTCCTAGTCCAGGGCTTAAAATGCAGGAGCTGTTGAAAGTCGTGCTCTGGTGCTCCACCTGCCCCAAGTGCTGAATTCAAAAGCAGGCAATAAAAGTCTGAGCTAACCAGGCCAGGAAAGGCATGAAATGGAGGAGCAGGGACCTCTGTGCCTGAAGGAAAGACCCAGGAGGGGTGAACAGCTCTTTCACCCCAGCAACCCTCTGACTCCATGAGCCTTCATCTTACCCTATACCCATTTTCTCTGAATGCAGGGTGTGGGAACAAATTGCATTTTGGGAGCTCTTTGGAGATAGATTTCTGATGCACCATTGCTAACTCTTACCTGAGACCTTGCAGCAGGTTTTGTCTCTGGGAGCTTCTGACCCCAAGTGGTTGCTGCACCCTGGTTGAGTGTCCTCGGCTTATTCTCCTGGTGAAGATGAAGGAGACAAAGTTGAATGATGGAGAGGTGGCTCCTGTGGGAAAAACACCCTCAGACAGGCATCCATTGTTTACTTCAGCCTCTGAGGGAGGGACGAGGTGGGAAGGTGCTGTAGAATCCATGCTGTGCAGATGTGACACTTAGGGACATGACTTAGTGGTGGCCTTGGCAATGGTAGATTAATTGTTGGACTTGATATCGTAGAGGTCTTTCTCAACATACATGATTCTATGATTCTAAAACATGACTTCCACCAGCTCCTGAGTGCTGGGAGCAGTGTGGGAGTGGTGCCCCAGCCCATGGGGTGTAACTGGAGCAGAGTACTGAAATGCCCCTGAGACCTGGCTCTTGGGTACTCCTGAGGCTTTTTTTGGAATCTTGGCTGATGGTTTGGTGTTGCTCCAGCACATTCCCACTCTCTTGCTGTGTCTCCAGCAGCCCCTTTGCAGAAGACCGTGCTGGTGTCCCCGGAGAGCTGCTGGTGCCAGCTGCCTCTATAAATACCCCTGGTATAAATTCAGAGAGCTCTGTCCCTGGCAGGCACAGTCCTGCCTCTGATCACTGCGTTGTAGGCTGGAAACTCACAGGCTGTAGAGCACTGCCACAAGAGAAACAGCTGTTAATGCCTCATTAGAAGGCTGACATTTCCCTTTTCAGTTGATTGATAAAAGTGATGCAGTGGTGGCTCTCTGGTGCTTCAACATTTCCATTCCCTTGGTCTTACGTAAGTCAAATATTTCAACTTTTGTACCAGGACAAATTGTTTTTAGAAAGCCGACTAAACCCCATGTGCATGCCAAAGTGCTGCAGCTCCATGGCAATGAGCCTGGGAGCTGGGCTCAGATGTCCATGTGTGGGTCAGAACTGTGGGTTGTTCTCCCTGTTTCATGCAGGAGTCAGCATGAAGATTCCCAGAACACATCCTTCCATTCTGAAGACTCGAGTTTCCCCAGTGGCAGTGGCTGAAGGCAGCTTGTGCCCCCTGCTCCAGGCAATAGTTTGCAGTGGTATTTCTCAGGCTGACCTAAAGGGACGTTTCTTTACATTGTCCTTGCCCAGATGGATTTTCTGAGTCTTTTCACAAGGAGAGGTCGAGTCCCTGGGAACAGCCTTGTTGGATCCAAACCCATGTGAGGAGGAGAGAAGCTTCTCTGACCTGTGCCTCTCTGACAGCTCCCTGCAATGTTAAAGGGAATCCTGGGGATGAGCTGCAGCCAGAGCTGCTTCCAGTCCTGAGAGCCACATTTTTGACATCCACAGCTTCACTGAGAGAATCAAGATCTATTCTTAAAAGGAAAAAAATATGCACTTTTCCTCTTTTCAAGGAAAACTCTCACTCCCTTTTGCTCGCTTGCCAAGAGGAACGGCTTGCTGGGGGTTGAGGGAAACTTCTGCTCACCACCAGGCAAATGCATGAATTCCTTTTCATGTTCCTCTTGGCGCATCTCCTTTTAGCACTTGAGAACTTTTTCTCTGGCCACAGAGAAAAACAGGCAATGAGAAAATAAGAGGTGGTGGGCAGAAGAGCCCTTGCCAGTGCTCTTCCTTTCATAAATTATGCCACCAGTGACCCTGGTGGATTTGGAATAAGTTTTTGGTGTGTGAGTACCCCCCCCAGGGGAAGAAACAGCTAAGAAGAGTGATGCCTTTGCCTTACAGGAGACTGACAGTTATTGGCTTTCGAACTCAAAACAGACTGTCCTGAAATTGTTACACTCCTGTGTCCTGCAGAGCACAGGCAGAGGTGGGGAGCAGCCCTTCGAGGCAGGTTCTGCTCCTTCCTGCAGCCCCAGGGACTGTGGTGGGGAGCGTTGATCCACGTGTGCTGGGGAATGCAGGAGCTGTGTCATGGGGGAGTGGGAAGGGTGGGAGGAATGACTCTTCCGTGCTTATATTTATCTCCCGGGTGATGACCAGGCTCACAAAGCAGGATACACCTCCCTGGAGCCCGGCAAACTGACAAAAATCTACCTGGGAAGGATGCAAACCCAAACCCCTCCCTACTAAAAATATGCAGGCAAATCGAGATTTTCCAAAGCAGAGTTCCGGAATGCTAAACTTGGTGGTGATTCATCGAAGGAGGGGGGCACAGCCTCTTTATTTTTTTTCCCTAAAGGTAAGCAAGAACAATGTAAATCCCAAATGTTATCCAGCCGACCCCCTCAGCTGGGCTGCTGGGCTTTGAAGCGCCCATCTATAACCCCACAGGCACCGTGGTGCTTCCCAAGAAGGCAGACCTGCTGCAAAAACAGGAATCCCTTATCGGGCAGCAGGAAATCCTATTTTTACATGAAGTTCAGAATAAAAATAAAAGGGAAATATATGCTCTGTGGGTGCAGGCTAAAATTAAACCTGGAGCTTCTCCCCGATGGCTGATGAGCATAGCATTGCTTTACCAAGTTCTCTGGGATCTATAGTAATGAAACGAACCCTAAGCCTCAATCCCCAAACCTCATCCTTTCCTGCAGTCCAACACTGAAAAGCGACTGCCAAAAGAATGCTGTGGCTGTGTATTTTCATTACCACTGTGATTTGTACAACAAATGCAGCCCATTTGCAGCCACGCTTTTGTTCTTCGACATCTCAGGCCTTTGCCAGCTAAAGACATGCTCAGGGCTTTCCTCTGAGCTGCACCAGCTTCACCAGCTCTGTGGGGCAGGGTGGCACTGAGACAAATCCCACAGGGACAGTGAAGGTGGCCCTGATGGCACTTTGTCAGCATTTCTGTCAGGCAGCTCATTTCAGACTTTTCTGTGCTGGACCTTGCAACAAAAGGTTTTTTGCTTGGCTTCCAAAGAGTAATTAAATGGCATGTAGGAAAGTCACTGGGTAAGATGAATCATGAGGTGCAGATCTCTTGGCTGACCACACTGACATCTTCTATGTGTATATATGTGTGTATATATATGTATATGTGTGTGTGTGTGTGTGTGTGTGTGTGTGTGTGTGTAGGTTCAATCTACCTCATGTCTGGTTTTTTTTTTTTCCTGCAACAAAGCTTCACTCTGAGCATTTGGCTGCAAAACGAAATTGTGAAAGGTTGTTTCCTTGGAATAAGTATTTGAGGGCATTTTCAACCTCCATCAGGAGAGCAAATCCCAGAAATATTGAGCAGAGCAGCCTGAGTTAGCCAGACCCCTGCAGATGCTTAGCAAGGCATTGGCTTGCAAGGTGTGCAGGAGTTTGGGAGCAGAATTTCCTTCACCTGAGTAGGTCTCCTCCTACTTAGTGAAATTACAGGCAAGGTTTGAAAGGGTGCCTGGAGAATGGTAGCTTTGGGTTGCTGCAGTGAGCCAGGTTGTGTAGAGGGAACAGCCCCTGGAGAACAGGTAGGAAAACTGGGGAAGGAGAGGGAGAGAAAGAAGAAATGAAGAGAAAGCATTTGGTTATGGTTTTGGATACTCTTGAGTATCTAGGGCTAGAGGGAGCTGCTTGGGTTGTCTCAGCTGTTGTGTCACTTTTAGAGGATGGTTTTTTGGGTTTGGGAGAAGGAAGAGTTGCATCATCTGCCGCTGGCCCTGTTTGTGGCCGGCCTGGACAGCTGCAAGTCTTGAAATTTTATGTTGCAGCATTGTTTGCTTTTCCTCTCACACACTGAAGTGGGTATGTATGGAGAGCCCCTCTTAGCCTTGCCAGCCAGTGTGGGCAAGCAATTAAATTGGTTTGGGCAACGCTGTGCGTGAATGAATGCACATAGCTTGCAGTGGAAAGTGAATGTTTGAAAGCCCCAAGTAACGTAAGTCTGTGATTATTGCTCTATTGTGTGCTTCTCACTTCTGCTGTTTACCCTAAGATGAAGTGGTGAAATTTGGGTTAAAGGAAAAGTGATGTGAAATGGTGCCCAGTCTGATTTGGAAAAAAGCACTGAGCTGCTGCTCTTCCTCTATAGGGTGCAATCTACTTTGAACTTCATGTAAAATTATCTTGATTATGCTTAAAAGGTTTTGTGTTGCAGAGCATCACCTTGGTGTTTTGCCCCGTTGCAATCTCTGTAAGAACTGTCCAGGCTGCTCCTTTGCTGGCAAAGCTGAGAGGGCTCTGCCCCTGCCCTTGTCCTGCACAGGGGTAAAGTCTACATACCAGAGGACAAATGGAGCACTGAGAGTTATTTTTATTTCACCTTCTGGAGAGGACTGAATTTGCTGGCTGTTCCCCTTTCAATGAGAGGTGATTTTTGGGGACTAAATGTTAAAATCCTGTGTGGTGGTGCTCCTGGGGAATATTGCGTATCAGTATTTGATACTGGATTGAGCCTGTGCAATGATTTTTCTTTTATCTCTGAAAAAGAGAGGCATATGGGGCCAGTGAAAACAGAGGTGCATGTGAACACCTTTGAGTGTGACCTGCAGGGCAGGACTAAAGGTGGGCACCAAAACCAATGCTTATCCCGAGGCGGGGAAGGACTCCCTGTGGTTCTCTCACCTGCTGTCTCAGCTGGTGCACTTGAGTTTCTTGAACCTGGTCCCCATTTCATATCAAGCAAAAGAGAACACATTTCGCAACACAACATGTTTAGGGGAGGAGGGGGAAAAAATCTTGTCAGTCCTTCCTTTTCTGAGATGTTTTGAGAGTCAAATTTTTATCAGAGGGAAAAAAAAACCCAACCCAAGACTCAAAACAGGAAACTCTTATCAGCTTGCCAGGAAGCTCTATTGCTTTGTGGAAGTGTTACCCTACGGTCATTGCTACTTTCAGTAGCTGTTTGTGAGTAATTTATGGCTTTAAGATGGGCGTCAATCTTCCATGCAAGCAGGGGAGAGGCCCTAAAGCTGGAAGGAGTAGTGGTAGGAATAGAGGGTGGAGGGGAAATACCAGGGAACAGGATTTGTATTATCTCTCTACATATATTTACAACGATAAGATTTTCATTGTCTTCTATGGTAAATTATGATCCTGTTTTTGTTCTGTATTTGGATCAGGAAAAAGCAAACCCGTGTCTTCAAAAAATGCACAGGCCTAGTGTTCAGTGACTGTTATTCAGCAGAAGTAATCGAGGGACTTGGGATAATACGTAACTTCTTGGCAGGGGAATTTCTAAATTATTGCCTTATGGAGTTCTGTGTGCAAAAATTCTACATGTGTGCAGGTGTCTTTGAGTAAATCATATATATATTTGTCTAAAAGCTATTAAAACCTTTCTGAGGGGGTTGTCTAGTTCTCTTTCATGTCCCAATTTTGGTGTGCCCATCTCCAACTTAGAGGACTTGTTGGTGTCCAGAATAATTTCTTTATAAACAGTGTTCCTCCAAAGTGTCTTTGGATTTAAAAATAAAGAAAACAGTGTTAGGTAATGTAGTAAGATGTATCTGAAAACTCTGTGTGTATGCACTTTATGTGGAGAGACCAGGAGATTGTATCCCAAAACTGCCAGGTAGTTTTTTTGAACAGTTCTGGCTCCTGGCCCAGTGTTTCTTTTTATTTTGCCTTTTTGTGCCCTGGCATGTCTGTTCTAGTGCTTTGGGGATTGCTGTCACTCTGGTAGTCACCCAACATGACAGGGATCTTTCCATCAGAGCTATTTTGTGTCCCCCAAGCTGCATGGGGCAGGCATGATATGGAGAAGGAAGTGCAATGCTGCTGCCAGGTTATCATGTCTGTCACGTTGACTGCTGACTAAAGTGCTTGTTTATCTCTTACTTTGTGCTGGCAAATCTCTTTTGCTTAAAAATAAGCATTAAACTTTTGTCTGGAAAGCTGGGTTTCTGGGCCATGAGGAGAAAAGATAATTTGTGTGTGTGTAACCCATGACCAAATTTTTGAAGGCATTTTGGCAGCGGGGCTGTACAGAGGAGCTGAGATATGTCCTGGGTAAGGTCACTGTGCACCAGCAGTGATGCAGAGCTCATTTCCATGGGCTCTGGCCTTGTGTTTATAAATACATCATGGTTTGACCAGATTTTGGGAGTATGGGGACTGATGCTTTTCTGGGGAGCAATGCATTTCTTGGCGTGTCTTGGGCTGCCTTGTGGCTGGAGGGAGTCCCTGTGAAACCAGCATCAGGGAGGTGAATCATCTCCATCCTTTCATCTCATCACAGACAGGGAGTGCACTTTGAAACCTGGCTGTGCCTATTGGCTTTTGGGCTGACATCCCTCTCTGAAACAGATCTTTTAAATACAAAGATTCACCTCTTTTGGTTTTTCATCCTCCAGTTTTTAAATGATGGTCTTAAACCCCGAGCATTCTGTGCCAAAAAGGTTCAGCATGCGGGTGTCCTACGCTTCTGGGAAATGAGGTTGTTTCATGATTGCTTGAAGTCCTTGGCCAAGCATTGTTGGTCCACAGAGGTACAGCAGACTGACTGCACTGGTGTGTGAACCCACTTCTGTCCTTTAATATGCACTTATCTTTCTAACAGGGCATTGGAAAACATTTCTCTGAAACCCAGGAACCAGTGGCCTTTTTTACTCATTGGACTACATTCAGTGTTTGCACCAGCACTTCACTAGGAAGTAAATAGCTATTTGCTGGGGCTGTAAAAAAACACTCTTCCTCTCCTTGTACCTTATCTCGTCTTCCTGGCCAAAAGTCAAGAGCCTCTTTCCCGCCGCCCCTTCCCTCTTGGATATACAATTGAATACAAATGATCCAAGGAGTATGATATGCCAGGTATTTTGCACACTCATCTCTGGGGAGCTGATAACAGCAGCCTGTCTCTCTGGAAACAGCCTCTTGGCTGCTCACCCTTGCTGGAGTCAGCAGCTTCTTGCAGGGCCAGGAGGTGCTCGCCTCCCTTGTCCTTGCAGTGTAGGACTTTGGGGGCCAGCAATGAGGCTGCATCTGATGCCTTGAGGTGCCTCCAGGATAATTAACGCTGTAAGCTCACTGACCTGTTTGGTGGCAGAATTGCAACCCTCCAACCAGGGTGGTAGGGTCCTTGAAAGGCATTTTCTTAGCTAGAAGGGGAAAAATGGGCTGCTTCTTACCAGCTCTGGAGGTGGTGGGAAGATGGTCTGAACATCCTCTTTTCCCAGGGGTTCTCCCAGTGGCTAAGGCAAGTCCATCAGCCCTGTATTGTCCCAACTTTGGCTGCCTCTCCATGTAAATGACAATTCTGACATTCACATCTGCAGTGAGGAGCTGGCTGAGTGAATTCCCTTTGGGGACAAGGGAAAGGGCTGGACCCGGCGCGTGCCTCTCGGGCTGTAACGACGGCCCATGGCTCTTGGTAGGGCTGAGCCAGCTTTTGTTCCCCTCTGTCCTCCTGAAAGGAAGTGGTGAAAGGCCGCCAGGCCGCCTTTATTTCTGTGAAATGGAGTGAAATGAGTGAGGCGACCCATCGGAAGCAGATCATTAGAAATATGAGTGACCTGAAGTGATCTCTCAGGGCTGGGAGAGAAGCAGATGGAAAGGACAACGTGCCCTCGTTTGTCATGTTAGCAGTTTATCATCCACTGCTCTGCAGGGCTTGTTTGTCTCCCTTGTGAAGGAGACATCCATGTTTCCTGCTGTGGGAGAGCAGCTTCTCCAGGAGGGTGGGACAGGCCCTCCATAGAGGCACGGCCCAGTTTCAACGAGCTCTATTTGCACCAGTCTGCCCTGGCTATGTGGACACAGCACCTTGGCCGACTTCTAGCAGGTTTCTCTAGTTTCCCAGTCCCACCTCTCAATCCCTGGGACTCTCTTTGTGCCTTTGGCAGCTTCTGTTGAGGGCTGTGCTGAGAAGCCACCTCTGCTGTGCTGCTGGGACCTTACACGGACTGGCTTTTTCCAGGAGCTACAGAACAAGCAACATCACTCTTGCCCGTCTAGGAAGGCTTTTGGGGTGTCAGCATAAGCACTTTCCTACCACCCTCCCACAGTGCAGGTTGGACGAAGACCTGTAGTTCCCCAAAACCCTTGTGGGACAGGAAGGACAGAGAGTAGCCTTGAGAAGTGGAATGTCTAAGAAAAGCCACAACCAAAGCCCAAGACTGCTCCTTCCAGGTTCTCAAGAGTGATGTGAAACTCTGACCCTGGGTCTGTACTGAAATGCTACCAAGTCTGAGATGATGTGGTGCTTCTGGGGTTTGACTCAGCTGTGTGGAGGATGGAGGGGGAGGAAAAAGCTGTTCAAGCCTAAGCTTTGCCACTTCATAGGCAGCATGTGGTCTCCTTTGCTGTTCTGCTGAAGCACTGTGCTTGAAGCTTGGCAGAGTTCTCTCTCCTCACAGATAGAGGAACGTAGCTTTTAAAGGCTGGGAAAATACTGCAGGGAAAGGACTAGAGCAATTCAATCAGCAGAGCTTAAAGGAAAGTATTGCTACCAAACCTCACTGCCTCATCAGTCTCCATTCCTGTGAAGTGTTTATGGGGGGGGACAGGGGGAGAAATCCCAAACACCTGCAAAAGCCCCATCTCCAAAAAGATTACATGGTTGCACAGACAGCTTTGGGACTGTGAGATCCATGGACTATGGTTTGGTTGCTGTGGGCCTGGATAATTGAGGCATTCAGTCCCTTGAGTTGCACAGCATTGATGGCTACAGCTGGGAAGGCAGAGTACACGCGTAGAGAGCTGGTTGCTGGCTATGCCACGTACTGCCTGCCTCGGGCTGAAGCAGGTTTGAACCAGGCCTTAGAAACCAGGTCCCAATGTGTCATCAGTACCTGACCCACAGGGGTTTTTTGATTAATGCTTCCTGTGAGACTTGGGGTTGACGTTCACTGCTTGTATAACTTTTTTTGAAAAGATCTCTGCTCCTGTACATGTGAGATGTCTCTGGGCAGAAAAACTCCTTTCTTAATTGTTCTTCCAGTCACTGGGTTTTCTATTGCCCCTGAGCATCTTATAAAGCTCTAGACTAGCATTAAATTGCAACCATGAGATCACCTCCTTTCCCCTTCCAAGACTGCTTAATTTCAGAGAGAAGAGTGAAGCCTTGCATAGCTGAGAAGGAAGAAGGACTTTAGGTGTGCTTTGCTATTGCAGGTTGGTGGCTGCTAGTGGGAAAAATGCCACCAGTTCTTTTTACAGTTTAGTTTGCAAGCTGTAATTTCTTGGCTGAGAAGATTATCATTGGTCTGTTTTTATCGCTTTGGCATGATGAGTCATCAAAGAGTATATTAATTAGAGATCTAATCTCCCTTGGTGGCAAATGGTGCAAATTCTTTAGTTTGCCAAGGGTTTCTTCCATGCTAGAACTGGATTGATGGGTGCTTGTTAGTTGTTATGGAAGCCTAAACTGCTTATGACCTTTCTGTGCATGCAGAAGAATTGAAATTCCCAACTGGGCATATGAAGGAACTCTTTAGTGACGGATTGGATATTTAAGTCCTAACTGGGGAGCAATTCTGCTTCTGAAAATTTAACACACCTGTGAGCTGCCAGCTTGGACTGCAGCTGCACAGTTCTGATACAACTGGAGATGCCTGTCCTGTGGGACATGGAAACTTTAAAGATGGTAGCATGCAGGGAATTCCTCCTAATCTGTTTTGTGAATGGCTTAAATGTGGTAGGCAGAGAGGCAGCAAACTCTTTATTTTGATACCTTTCCACTGTCTTTAGGAAAAACGCTGCTGAGACTCTGCCTTGAAAACTCATGGTTGAAGGTCAGAAAGTGGCCAGAGAGCTTTCCCTGGGAGCTGTGCTTCCTCCTGGCCTCTGTGCTGCCATCACCTTATAAGGAGCTTCTGTGCTCCTCATCTTGCTAATAAATGTGCAGGGTGGTTGGTAAAAGTTGTTCAGAGAGAGTTTTTAGTTGGCCTTTGATTGCAGCGAGCTTGTGTGGCGTGAGGAGAGGAATTCCACGCACACGCCCTTTGTTTGTGCAACGGCCCAGGCAAAGAGAGCGATCTAGTCCAAAACCTATAAATATCTTCCACGTTCACGTCTTCTGAAGGCATTAATGGAGGCCTCGCTGATGGCTGTTTACAGGACACGTAAGCAGCTGGAGGAGAGCCCATTTTAAACCTAGCAACTGGAGAAGTGTTTGACAGCGAAGGGCTCGGTGGAACGGGCACGCCGTGGAGGACGTGTGCTGTACTCAGCAGGGATTTCTCTCCCCTCAGGCACCAAGGAATTGTCTCAAAGGCCTGCTTTAAATACTGGCCTTGTTTACTCTATCAGCAGTGCCCAAAGGAGTTGGAAAGCTACACAGTGATTGACTTGCCTGCACTAGCCTTGAACTTCTTAGCATGTCGAGATTCCAAACTAAGCCTTGTTTTTCCCCCACCCTTGGACAGACTGGGAAGAGGAGGGAAAGGCTCATAAGCACAAGGAAGGAAAGGGAAAGACCAGAAAATAATAGAGGCTATGCTATGTTATGAAAACTCCACATAAATAACTTGGATACTACTAGCCAAGCTGCTCCTCTGGAATAATTCAGTGCTGTTCTTCATGAGTGTTCCCACCCATCTGTCAGGCTTTGAAGGACTTGAGGACTTCTGCATCTGGGAAGGGCTTAAATAGTCTACCATCTCCCCTGATTTACCAAAGCCTGGATGTGGAGGCACAGCTTCTCTCTATATGGTTAGAAACATGAGATAAGCAACAGCAGAGGTGGAAACTATCAATGATGTAAGAGGTGTGGTGTGATCTGAGGTGAATTCTAGAGAAGCTTGTCCACAGTTCCAGCTGGGCTTGTAGGAGCAGTGTTCCTCTCTGTGAGGTGAAATGGCTCATAATTTTTGCTCACTAACCAAAGGCTGCTGTCATATGGACAAAGCATTAAGGTGTAATAAGGACAGCAAGTTAAAAGAACAGTTTCCAGAGTTAAATCTGAGTTTCATTGTTGTATGAAGTTTGTGTTGGAACCTATGGTGACGGAAAAACTGATTCTAACCTTTTCTGTTTGATTAAAAATTCCTCTGAACTTCAGCACGCTGGCTAAATTCCAGCTCCCAGAAGTAATTGCCTTTTGCTACACTACACACCTCCTGTGAAACCTTATCCAGGGAACTTAGTGTAATTATTATCCTTCCCTTCAAATAAATGGTTGTATAGCACTGTTGATCTAATCTGCCTGTCATGTTCCACAGCAGAGAGATTTAATTTTCAAGAAACTCATATCGTAACCCATATAGCATGTAGGTACTGATATGTCTGCTCTAGATCCTTCCCAGAGAGAACAGCAAATGCAGTTCCTGCTTAGAGGGGTAAAAAAAACAAAAGACCTTTTTGTTCTTCTGACCTTGTGAAAGCTCTTCTATGTGAGAATGAGTAGAGAAGGACATGAGAGGATCAGAGAAGTGAGTGATAGCAGTATGTTCACATGATAAAATCCCCCACCCACAGGCATGAGTAAATGAATCGGTTCCTCTGTATGACCTCCTGGGGAAATCTTGTTCGGTAATTGAGAACTGTTCTTGGAAAAAGGAAGCACTGTTGGACACAGATAACTGCCTTTGGAGCGTGGCTCTGTGAACTGGCAGGAACATGCACTGGCTGGAGGCCTGCATGCAGTGCCCAGAGTCCTGGTGGGCTTGGGAAATCACATCCTTCCACAGATGTGGGAAACAATACAGGTGGCTGGGATTGCCCAGGGAGTCCTAACTCTGAAGGGAAAAGGAAAAAAAAAGGGAGTGTGTGAATGTGCAGCTGCTGTCTGGGAAGGGGATGGAGAAGTATTTGCACCATCTCATAGCCATAGAGGAGAGACAGGATTTCATGTGTTTTTGGAGAGAGCACCTCAGGGGGTTTGAGGTTTGGTGTGGGGTTTTGGTGCTTGTTTTAGTGTGTTTGTTCTAAAATTTCCTGAAGAGCCTAGCAAAAGTGAAATGTGCTGAATAAAGTTATCTTACAAGGACTATTCATAACCTGCCTCTCAGGAAACAGCCTCCCTAGCTGCTGTCCTGTTCCCTAAGAGGGTTGCTCTCTCTCCTGCCCTGCTGGTAGACCCCGGTGCAATCCTATTAAGTCAGGGTGTGTTTGTCAGTCGTGGTGTTTTTTCCTCTCTCCCCAACATGAGTGGGGAAGCTGTGCTCTGACAGCACCAAGTGGTTCCTGAGCGAGTGTTGAAAGCAAACCCCCACCCGGCACCATTGCAGCAGCGCTTCACGCACTTGACCTGTGCCAGCAGAGCTCTCTGTGCCGCTGTCCTGCTGGCCTTTCTGGGGGAGTCTTGCTGGAACACCCTGGAGAGGCTGGCACAGGGATGAGAAGAGCAGCAGCCTATGCACGATGTGTGGAGCAGGCAGGAGATGTGGAATGTGCTGGCATACCCCAGCATGGTGTGGCGCAACTGCGGCTACCAGCAACACAGGAAATCTGTTTCCTGTGTAGCAGGGAGCCCTTCTTTGAGAGTAGTCTAAAGCACCACTGCAGTCAGGCACCGATAACTTATCTACTACACGGGTTTTGACAACAGGCCAGTGGTTTGGTTTATGAGCTCATATGCACAATCAGGCCCAAATGTGCCCTGAAAGCTCTTTGATTGCTGTTACAATGAATTTTGGGTACCTGAGCACCTTGCTGGAGTGTATGGTGAAGAAAAGACTAATAGCCCTCACCTCCCATCCCCTTTGAGAGAACCAGTAATGTTCTGCTTTTTAAGGAGTTAAATTCCAGCATGACATGACTGCCACAAGCAATGTGCTGTGTAAGTGGCCGTCAGACAACTGTGCCCACACAAAAGTAGGGTTGATTCAGGGTCCTCTCTTCAGCCTCAGCTGGAGTCCAATGGATGCAAATTCCACAGAAGACCTGGACAGCCTTAGCAGATGTGTGCTGTGCTGACAGTTAAACTGAGGGTTACTGGGCAGCTGAACTGGAATGACATAGTTTGCTGACTTTTCCCTCAATTTGCATTTATTGCTTTTCTCTCCACCCTATGATTTCCTCTCACCCCTCTCTCATCCTGTGCTGATGCTAAATGGAAACTCTGCCAACTACTACAGCTCACACCCCTTTTCCAAGTGCTTCCCCAGGATTACCCCAGCTGCTCTGCCTGTCTTACTTGGTGCCTCTCACTGTCATGAATGTGTACAAAAAAGAAAGGGCAATGAAGACAGAAGTAGAATTAGTCAGTAAGACTTAAGACTGAGGTTTTTTGCATCCTTTCCAGATCTTGATAGATTTGCAGCATTCTCATCTGTGACTTGGCAGGAAGAAACCATTTCAATATATTCCTTTTTCTACTGAAATTTGGTTGTTACCTCTCCCCTACATTGAAAAAGGTGAATCAGGGGTACAATTCCTCTTGCTTTGGCAAGTATGGAGGCTGTGATTAGACTGCCAAAGAGAAAGATGTTGCAGATGTCACCCGTCATTCAGCAGTGCACACCCAAGTCCAGCTGGGCTGATCTGTACATGCACATTTGGGAATGTACATAAGGATAATCTCCTCCCCTCTGTTGCACTTAGAAATAACCTTTTTTCTTCTTTTCAGCTGCACTTCATTTTGCTTTGTAAAGAAATAGACAGATCTGGCCTTTCTTTTTTAATAATGTCTTAGGACCAGGGTACAAAAAAGGTTAATGCATTAATTTTTAAGACAAGTGATATTTGTACTGCAATAAGCACATCCTACATACACAGAATATATTTCTCTATATAATATGAACACAAGAGATATAAAATAAGTTATACTTATCTTGGTTTTTCATCACAGTAGGAGCTCAGCTTATATAAAGTGACAACAGGATTGGAACAACACACTGCTCCAAAGCAACAACAAAAACCGGAAGAGTGTGCGCGCATGTGTGTGTTTAGGCAATGAAATGGGAAATTGAGGGATTTCTGCTAAAATTGGGTCTTAAAAACAAAAATTTCATAGAGCATGAAAGAAGAGGGGAAGGTCTCTTGGCTCAGGGTAGAAGTTCTGAAGGGGATCAAGTGTTACTGTGTGGTGAGGAGTGTGTGTGAAGGCTGACATCTTGGCTAGGTTTGTGGAGCCACAGAGCAGAGCAAGCTTTGCCCAGTGCCCCTGTGTGTTCTGCCCTTGTGATGGATCCACCTGACAGTGTGGGGTTTGTATCTGTACAGTGAGAATGGGGCCTCGTAGCTTTCACTGTGCACGATGAGAGCAAACATGTCACTTCACAGGAATCACAGACACCACCACTGTTCAAAGAGCAAACACTACCCACTGGTTGTGAAATGTTGGGTGAGCCTGGAGGTGCTGTTCCTCCCTTCCAACCCACCTGATGTCCACCTCTAGGGCCCCCTCCCTCTGCTTCCCTTGGAGGTTGGTTCTCTTGGCTGTGCCTGCAGAACAAATCTCCCCCAGGGACTGAATGGGAGGTAGCGATGACTGGGAACTCTGAGTGCCTGTCCCACAGTGAACAATGAGGAACTCCAGCTGCCCAGTTCAGAGCTCTTTCAGATTTTATTCATAAATTTTTCTTTCAGGACAGGGGAATGTTTGTAAAATTTGCATCTAACGGTGAATCAAGGTTCCTAAAATTCATAACTCTGGGGTTTAGTATCTAGTATTTTAGTGTGGGCTTATGTTAATTAGGAAATGCTCTTTATTTTGGCCAATAGCTTGAAGACCTTGTGGTTTTTCTTTGCTATCAAGATCTCAGTCTCCTGAAGTTTGCAAGACCCATTAAAAGGCAGAAGGTGCAGCCAAAGCTCAGGAGTGATACTGGCAGTTAGCAGATTTCTATTAGTGCCTATTCCACTCTCAAAAAATGCAGCCCACTTCAGGTTTTCTTCTATTCTTGCTTAAGAGTCTCCTCGTTTGCAACATCCTTTCTTTACCTTCATTTGTACAGACTACACATTAGAAAGCAGGGACAGTACACTGGAATAGTTAATTGCATATTATCATGAAGGATTGGACTTTTTTGTTCTGCTTTAAGATTTTGTTCTTCATACAGCAAAGTAGGTATAAATCCAAATGTGATCTCACATCTAAAGGTATAATTTAAGTAAACATGTTTTTCTAGATCTTTAATTTCCCCCTTCCCTTTCCCTCTCCCCTGTAGCCTTCCTTTCACTCTGTTATTTTCCTTTTGGATGGAGGGAGGAGATGGGAAGGGAGCTCATTTGGCAGCTCATGACCCTCCAACTTGACTTTAATGAGATGATTCGCCAAGGCAAACTCCTCATCATCCAGCATGCCATCTTTGTCGATGTCAGCCAGTTTCCATATCTTGCCCAGCACCGTGTTGGGCAGCTTAGACCTTACCATCTCCTTCTTGGCGTTGGCACCAGTTATTTTACCATCGACAGGCGAAAGCGTGTAGAAGATCTCGTCATACATGGGCTTGTCCCTGGCCACCACCCACTCAGCGTCATCGATCCCTTCTCCGGCGCCTTCTCCATAGCCGTGGCCGAAGGGACCGTGCAAGGTGCCCTCGAAGGCTCCTCCCTTCACCATCTGGGTTGGCCGCTGTGACTCCTCCTGGCGGACGAGCACCATGAGCTGGGCGATGTCGTTGGCCAGCATGTCTTCCACGGTCTCCAGCAGCTTGCTCTTCAGAGGCTGGAACTTGCTAAAATCCTGGGCTTGCAGCTGGTCCTTAAAATGGGACAACACAGCAAGAGGTGAGCAACATGGCCATGCATGGTAGAGTAATGGTGTGCAGTGGGATGCCTGCCTGCTGCTTAGCTCAAAAACCCTGCTACTGCAGAGGAGTGAGGAGCTCGGCATTCCTTCCTCTGACAGCCCTACCCTTCAGCATGGAATGGGGTCTCCCTGGCTAGCCTTTCTCTTAAATTCTCTCTTAAGTCCTACAGAAAATGACCAAATTGTTCAAGGCAAACTGGTTGCATGGCTCTTGCTACATCCTCCAGCCAGTGCTCTACATTCCCTCCCCCTTCTGCACTCTGGGAAGGAGATGCCACCTGGCAAAAGATCATTGTACTCATCACCATGCTGTGCATCTTTCAGATACCATCAAGACAGTAGCATGTCTGTAAGAGGGGAGCGTGTCCTTACAACATGGCTCAGATTCCATAATTTTCACAACTAAGCAAAAGCGCTTTTAGTAGGGCCTGCAGAGAACTCTCTTCTAGCTACAAAATGACCAACAGCTTTATCTTTCACCCTCTACTCATTAAATCCACACTATTCACTCCTACTGGATTGATACAGTTTTTTTAAACACACATTTTAACAAGCAGTGGATGAGATCTCCTGTTGGATACACTCCACAGATCTCGTTCCTAACAACCTAGGGAAAAGGTATTTTGAAAAAGAAAAGAAAATAGGCAAATGCTGTTTTCTGTACGTAACCAGTAGCAACCTGAACAGCTAGAACTCAGAACAGGTTTCTGCTTGGACTGAAGCCATGCAGCACTGCAGCAGCGTCCAGCATTGCTTGAATATACAACGTAAGTCTCTGATCCAAGGTCCTTTGAAGTTTCTGACTTGCATGAACACTGGGCCAGGTCTCAGGTCTGCAGAATAGAAACCCGGCTTCTCTGCTTAAAATAGAAAAGGGGCTTTAAGTCTTCACACCTTCCTTTCTCTCTTTCTAGAAACAAAGAGTGAAGTAGAAAACAAATACAGCTCTTGAGGAATGTGGCATATGTAGCTTTTTCAGGACACAGCTTTCCTTCTAATATAAATTAACAGTATGCTTAGGCCTGAAAAATCTGCAAATGGAACCTGGAATTAAAAATAAAGAAAAACAGAAGAAGTCATTTGCTGTAATGTGCTATTCAGGCAAAGATATGAGAAATGAATGTGAAGCTGCAATGCTTCAGATGAGCTCTATGTGTAAGAAGTGCTCATGCCCAAATATAGCCTGCACATATTTTAAGGCACATTTCAACATTACAGCAGGCTTTCCCACAGGTGGCAACAATTAATGTCTGCATGGCTCTGTTGTATTCCCTGCAGTTACTCTAATGCTTTCCTTGGATGTTTGCCAAGATGCCACTGCTTACCTGCATCTTTCTCAGGTTAGGGAAGTCTCCTGGTGAGATCTGATGCTCCCGTTCAATCCGGGCATAAATATCTCCCAAGTTGTTAACGAGCTCTTTTTTTTTATTGTCTTTCCCAAACATTGAGGGCATTTCCTTCTTTAGGGAACTGATGATGTAGGCATGGACCTGAAAGGAATTAAATTATGTGGAATGAAGGCAAATGTTAAATAGCACATCAGAAAATTCTTCTTAGCAGAGTATCTGGGCCTAAGACTCAACTCCATCTTGTCCCACCCTGAAGAGCAAGCTCAGCTCCTCAGCTTGGCTGGACCTATGGATTGTTATTCCCGTGCTAAATGCTGCTCAGCTGTATGCTCTGGCTGTGCTGAGGAAAGGTGGAAACAAGGTGTACTCCTGAGCATCCAGACAGTAACATTCGTTCTCTTTCTGGAGGGAGTGGTGGTGTTTTTTTCCTTCCACTGAGCATGGCCTTCAAGGGAACAGTCCCTTTCCAGTCCAAACATACAGGTCTAACATTTTAGTATGAATACCGGTCCTTAACTTATGCAACATTGTGGCTTTTTGTTTTTTTAATGGTGAACCAAGCATTTTCTTTTCTCTTGGAAATGAAGACCCTTGCACTGGAAGCTTTTGAGAGATTTTTTGATATCTTTTCTCAATTGACATGGGGTTCTTTCTGGCATTTTTAGGGGCTTCTTTCAGCTCATTTCAAATACTCAGGGATACTGCAGGCTTACTTATCATTTGTGTGAGTCTCCACCTCCTCTGCATCCATCTAAGTGAGGTATCTCTTTTGGCTAAGAAAGCTTAAAGCAACAGACCCAGCACTTATCAGTTCTCTTGGTGTATGATTCTGCTACACTGAATTGGTCCCAATTCTCAAGTTGCTAACAAAGAGCAACTGCTTTTCAGATCCCTTCAAGTGCTACCTGCTTTTGCCTGTAGTTGCCTTCCTTACTCTGGCCTGCCATGAGTGACTCACCAAGCAAAGGAGGTGTTTTCTTCCCATATTAGCATAGGGCTCATATGCTGGGCCTGAGTTAAACGGGATAAAAAAGAGTAGGATCTGCCAGCTCTGCAAGACGAACTGGCCAAAACCACTTCTCCATAGGCTGTATGCTGCAAACAGCCCAAACTGAACGCTTGGGGGTTCTATGCCAACACCTACCTTGGCCAGCCGTGCTCGCTTGATGAGATCATTCAGCTTCCTCAGGGCTGCATTGCGGGGCAGGCTCTGGATATCCCTGAACAGGTCCTGCTCCTCTGCCTCAAACAATTTGCGGTTGTCGGGGATGAGCAGTGGATGGGACCAGAAGGAGCCAATGTAGACTCTGATGACCTCGGGAGTGTTGACGATCTTTCCCAGGGACCACATGAGGGCACCGTACACCCGCATCAGCTGCTGAGTCTCTATCTGGTCGGCCTTGTTGAGAACAACTCTCATCTTGTCCTCGTGGTTCTTCAGGGCCTTGATGACCTCAGAGAATTCATCAGAGATGTCCAGCTTGTGAGCATCAAAGAGGAGAATGATGCGGTCAACCCGCTCTGCAAACCACTCCAGTACAGCAGCGAAGTCATAACCTGCAAGGAGGGGAGGAAGAGCAGAGGTGCAGCAAACGTGGGAGTAGAGAAGCCTAGTTGCTGTACTCAAATTATATCTGTACCTAACTGAGGGTAAGCTTGCAAGGAAGCAGCTTTCCCAGTAGACCTGAAAGCACACAGGTAAGGACAGCTCTTGTCCTCTCCACATTAAGAGATCACCCAAAGAAGTCTTGAACTTGTGCTCCACATCTTCATTCAAATGCACAGCATGGGGCAACTGCTGTATTCAAAGACCTACTGCAGAAATCTTGTCTGTGGTAACAAGAGAGGTCTAGTTTGTGAATGACTAGCCATCAGCATAGCCTACAAAGGCTGTAGAAAGCTGTGTAATTGCAGTACTTGCACCCAGGCTGGTGTGAGATACTTATCTCTACTGCTTAATAAATCTCAGGTCTTGTCTAGTTGTGCAAGACTAACTTTGTCCCAACCAATTCAAAACCCAGGATGCAAATAACTTTCCTTACCAGAGTAACCATCCTGTCATACCTGCTGCATGTGCACAAAGCCAAATGATTTGTGTTCACTTAGCCAAGAGCTTGATGCTTAGCAGACAGCATAACTGTGAACACCAAAAGCAGACTCAGGCCAGGAACAGTGGGTTCAAATTTCATGTGCCTCAGGACTAAGGATCATGAATTCAGTGTCAGACTGGGTCCACCTCTAAGTAGTACAAGGCAGGATAAATAGTGTGTATGGAGGTCCCTAAAACAACAGTAATGACAGCAACAAAATTACCATCTTTCCTAGCTCTGTAGTGTTTTTTTTAACCTTCTTTAAAGTCTTGGTGGGAGACTGGTTGGTTCCTTCCCCTTGCTCTGTCAGGCTCTCCTATGCTATGCAACATATGGGGTTATCTGAGTCACCAGAGTGCTGCTCTTTGTTATGGAAAATCAGGACAGAGCAAATGCTATTTGCATTCAAATCCTTTAATATACTATTTTAATCTTGGGTTTAATGAATAAATGCATGATAATTAGTTCCATGCTTTTTCCTCCTGCTCCCCTTTCTTTTTCTTCCTTTTTTCCTTCTGTCCCCTCTAAAACCTAGAGGGCAATGAGTGCATCCCGATCATCAGACTGGAACTACAGAAGGGAGGATAGCTGAGCTTTGATCTTGCTTTATGACACTGGCCTTTTCTTCCATATGACTAAGCAAACTGGAGTGAAATCCTGGCTCTTGTGTCAGGAGTAAAGACTGTGTGAACTTTCTCTTCAGCTAGATAAATTGGTATTAACTTTTTGCCACTGAGAACTTTTATACAATTTTATACAAGTATTATTACTGGGCAGTGTTCTGCTTTTGGTCAATTACAGTTTGCTCCTTACAGGAAAAGGGGGTGGCAGAATGTGGGGGTGTGTGGTGTGTGCTCTTGGATGTGGACAGTTTGCCCTGCTCTCTTCATGGCATCTACAGAAATCATAAATGAATGACAGATGTTTGTCCCACCAATATCCCTCTGCTCACTAGGACACAAGTGTCTTCTCTAACAGCAGCAAGGAATGCTGGGCCCTGGCTCTTTGCTCAGCTATGTTTGATGCTGAGCACTTCAAAGAATTCAGAATTAGTATTAGCTTTGACAAAAACCTGCTGAGCATTCAATATGTTATATTGAGAGCAGTCCATGTGTCTGACCTCAAACACAGTCACAAGTCAGTCTCTGAAACTGAAATAAACTTGGTCCTGCTCGCTTTCAGATATTAACAGCCTTTTTTAACCTTGGGTGTTCTGGCTGCAGGGAGCTCTACTCCACTGCTCTAATTGCAAAAGTGCTGCAAAGATCTGTGTGCTGACTCCTTCCTAACCTGTGCTGGGGACAGTGGCAGCAGGACAAAGTCGATGCTGATACCTCATTTCACTTGGCCTGGGTTCAGGCTGTCAGCTGTCCCTCTGCAAAGCAGATCAATGAATGTGCAAACAGGGACCTCCCATGCCCCCTCAAACTTTGCTAAACAGGATACACAGACTTTATGTTCACTTCTGCTGGGGCTGTGCTGGAAGTCATCTGGCATGGCAGGAGAGTTTATTCTTCATATGCAGAGCTACACAGCTTGTTTTTTCATCATGGAAGCAATGAGTCAGGGTGACTTTATTTGGAGATGTTTGTGCATTTAATCTCGTCAAATCTCATGGACTGGGATGTCTTCTTGTCAAACTGGCACATGTTTGAATTGTACTATGAGTACTTGGTGCAGTCTTTTTTTGGGGAGAATCAAGGGGAAAACAGTCATGCTCTCTAAGCTACCTTGCAATGCTATAGTGATGTCCTGTCACAGATCATGTGGATGGTTTCCCTCTGACAGCAGAGGAACAGTCAATGTTATGCTCTCTGTTGTGTTAATAGGGGCTGGGATGAGTTGGGGAAAATGCACCTGACACTCAGCCCACCTTTCAGCGATTCAGTAAAAGTGGGAACTGATTATTTAAAAGAAGGGAGGTACAGAAAAGGAGTGTAATTGTAGTTTTGGTATTAACTGAAGACTTGGGAGACTGACCTTAGCCCTTTGATCTGCCTGGGTCTCGAGGTTTGTTCAAAAGTATCTTTAGGTGCTTAGGTCTCATGATTTTTATCCTGTCTCAAGCCTGCATCCACAGTAGCACTTAGAAAGTATCCATTTCGTGAGCCTCTCTTTCCAATTAACAAAAATAAATGTTGCTCTACCCAGCAAGAAAAGGAAATTAGTATCTGTTCAGACCCTTTGTGTATTCCCGGCTGCTAGTGTAACATATAACGAGTTTTGAATGTCCCTGTGGACTTCATTAAATGTCTAGATTGATTAGCAGACTTTCTTTCCTGGCTTCTTTGCTTGTTCAGAGATACTCTCCTGACAGCTGTCCTGTATATCTCCACTAAAGAGAGAACAAAGCCCTGGAGAGTAACACTTGCTGTTGACTGCTCCGAAACATCACCATGGACTTGTTTGCATCCCATGCTGGGACAAAAGCCCAGCCCAAACGCTCCCCTTCTATGCCCCACTCGCTTTGGTGCTTAGGGATCCTCTCCTGTTGGTGCCCAGCTGAGCAAGAAACTTATCTTGTGTGTGCAGTGCTGCTGATCACAGCTGCATTCTCCTGTATGGAGGTACTTGGCAGGAAAAACAAGGTATAAGTATGTATTTTGTTCCTAAGTGATAGAACACTATAAAGGGAAAGAGGAAAATTATCCCAAGTGTTTTACTGTTCCTTAACCCACAGCATGACGTGGGACAGACCTCTGTTTACAACTCTCTACTTAGAGTCACTGACTGTGGTGGTGTTTTCTCACACAGTGCCTAGAGAATTGCGACAGATGTGACTCATGAGGTTGACTTTTTAGTCTTGCTTTTAGTGTATAATAGAGTAGATTGTTACTAAAGCATTTGGATAGCAGGATGGCAGTGTAAATTGCTAAGGGCAAGCTATTAATAAAGGTGTTTAAAAATAAGCTCTTAGATGAATATTTTAATGCTTAGTTTGGAGCCTTCATTTTTGGAGGGCTCTTCAATGGCATAGGGGCATTTTGCCTGGCTCCAGCCAGAGCTGGAGGCGTTCAACACCTGAAAACACGAGGCTCATTCTGTAACTAAATTTAAGCATTATAGCCTTGCTTTGGTTTCTTCCCTCCTGTCCCTTTTTCATTCCATAGATGCACTGGGCCTGCCTCTTTCTTCTGGCAGTTTATTACTGTGTGAGCTTGGACCAAGAACTGATCTTTATCTACAGTCAAATTAGGACTTTTCGTAGTGTCCCTTGCTCATTCTCCTGCAAATGCATTAAGTCTTTCTATGCCTCCCTGTGTTGCAGGGTGTTGCTAAGGCCTCTCACAAAAGCAGGCAGTCACTATCTCTGATTTGGCAGTGTTTCAGGGATGGGTGAAGCTGTCCATGGAACACAGCATGGTTTTATTGTGAACTGACAGCGTGGTTGGGAAGCCATCTGCTTGCCAAAGCTGCATTAATGCAAAACCATTATAACAGGGATGTTCACACAGAACTGTAAAGGGAAGAATTTTCTGTTCAGTAATTCCTGTCTGTTTGTTGTACTTGCATCCCTGTTGAAAAATATGCTGCATATTTAAACATTCTCTAACATCACTGATGCAGCTTCTTTCACAACCTCCAGATAACGCGAACGTGAACAGAAAATGAATCCAAATCATACAGTACTAGGACAAGATGGACATGATAACAATTTTATTCCATCAGATGTTTTTTTCATGGGACTGGTTTCCTTTTGACAGCATGAAAAAGACTCACCAGACTTAACACAAAGCTGACAAGTCAGCAGGACTGTCAGTGGGTTCAGCCTACAGAGAAAATGATCTTCCTGCAGACACCCTGCCACCTAGACTCCATAAGGCTGGCTGGCCTAATGAATACTTGTCTGTGCACCATTGGAATACCTGGCACCATGCATTTCACCAAGACCTGGCAGGATTATGCAATTACATTCTGTCAAGTCAGATCAGGCATGATACAGTCTTTATGCTGACTGTGGGAAGATGGATGATACCTGACCCAGCATAAAATCTGCCTGGTTGTAATATTTTAAAACTAATTTAAACCAGCAAGGAGTGGGCATGCACTAGTTCAGCATTTCTCACCATGTAGCTACACTGGTTATTGGTTTAGGTTGTTTTGTTTGTTTGTGCAATTTTTTTTACTGGTAGCACGCATACTACTGGTTTTCCTGTTGTGGAACTATAGCCACAGGTCGTGTGGTAGTGGAGTTCAGGTGGGGTTGAATGGAAACATATCAAAAAGTTCTGAAAACCCCAAAGCTGCTGCTTTGCACCAGGTATCTCACAGCTTGCTGTTACTATTGCTGTAAATTGTACTGCTGTTTTTAGCAATTCATCCCTTTCCTGCTGAATTTAAGTCACTGGGAGCTTCTTTCTCATCTTTCTAAAGCTGGTGTTATCGAGAGATGAAAGATTTACCAGATTGTGCCACTCTATAAGGCACAGTTTTATGGCAGTGTCCATATTTGTCAAGTGGGAGACTGGCTCTGATTGAGGACAAAATCACAAGATGGGATAGCTGACACAGTGAACACTGACTACCTATAGAGGGAACAGCTCTCGGGAGATGAAATGAAATGAATGCTGATTCCAGGGAGCTATGATTTGATTTAAATTTTTATAATTGAATTAAGAAGGTTTTGAAGGCTTAGTCCAAGTGGTCACAGTGATGTCCTGTCTGAAAGCCCTTCAAAGCTCAGGGAAGAAGACTTAAGTCATTGCAAAACAAGCAGGCAGCCCACACTGGAGGGGGAGAATGTGCCAGGAGGGGCAGGTGTTACCCAAATGTGACAGATGGCTGTAAGCAAAGGAGAAGGAAGGTCACACGATGGTCAGAGGAAGAAAATGAGTGGAGGGAGGGGGAAGTGACACATCCCTTTGAGGACACACAAAGTGAGTGGGAAGCTGGGTTGGGTGGCTGTTATGAGAACCAGCGAGTAATGGTGTCTTAGAGAGAGAAGGGTGGCTGGGCAAGAGTATGAGAGAGGAAACAGCTGGGACTGGGTAGAAGAACAGTGATTTGAGCAAGTTTCTCAAGGTGAGGAGCTGGTGGTGCCAGCAAGGAGAGGACAGAAGGGATGATGAAAAGTAAGGGATGGGTACTGGATACACCTGACTGCAACTCATCCTAAAACACCTTTGTAAAAAGCTGCCATATTGCTCTCTGGAAGTGGCTGCCTTCCAAAGGAACATAAAGAGATTCCTGTAATGCATATCTGTGGGTGTGTTGGGAAGTAGACAGAAGTCCTTTGGGATGAAAAGATTTCTTTGAATGTCGCATGCCCTAATTTCTAGAGCAGGCCCCAGCTTGCCAATCACTTCTGCCTGTGCCTATACTCAAAGAAATAATCTGTCCTGGAGCTGCTGATTCAGAGCACTGGGAGCTACATCCTCTTGCCAGTGCTCCACATTTCCTCCTCCTCTGTACCAAGAACTAATGGAAACATGAAATACGTGTTGGAGGCTTTAAGGTTTCCAAAGCAAAGGCAAATGAACTGAAAGCACAGCAGAACTCTGTTCTCAGCTAGCAACAATGCTAACATTTAAATTAACCAGTACCTGGAGTGGCAGACTGTGTGGCCTTTTACTTTCATGTTGTTTACTGCAAGGGCTTCAGGGTGGGGAAGAGACCGGGAGCCTGACGGGGCTCTTGCTTTATGTCACTGGAAAGTGAACAAAGCCTCACTAGGCACATTCAAATCAGGTGGAGTAAAACTGAGCACAGCATTGTCCAGAGCTAAGTTTCCCTATAACAGTCTGTTAACAACTCTTGTGTACACACAGCAGAACTTGTCCCATCTGCAAGTTTATACCTTTGCCACTTTTGACAGATGGGCCTGAGTGTTACCTGGTACTTGGGCCAATTCTGAAATGAGTTTCTAGCCAGATTTTGAGATTTCAGAAGGCACCTGAAATACAAGTCAAGTTTTCAAGAGAAGTCAGTGCATAGCAGCTATGTAGCTGGGATTACGATGAAGTTTTTTACTATAGCATCCAAACAAAAACTGAATTCTCCTGTACTCATATGGGAGAAATCATGTTTGAAAAGCCAGCCTGCAATGGCCACCAGTAACTGATTGCTCTCAAGTGACCAGGAAACACATTCCTTCTCCATTGTTACTCAGGATGCTGAAAGGATGCATGATGGGCATAAATAATGCAAATTGATGAGCTGCTGATGGCATGACTACCTTCCCTCAATGCAATAGATACTTAGAATAGTTCTGGAGTGCACCATGCACAACAAATGGACAAGCTGCACAGCTGTTCTCAACATCAGACTTGTTTAGTAACACAAATTAAGTGCTGGCTGTATGTTAATAGGAATAGAAAAAAAGCACAGCCCTTTCTCTCTCTGTAGCCATTTAATCTGTTCTTTTGTGTTACTTTTTTTTTTCTCTTCCAGTTCTGGAACTGCAAAATATATCAGTATTTCTAACCCAAATCATGGAGGCAGTCCCTCCTCCCTTCAACACCAAAGAAAATAATGGTTTGGTTTTCTCAAAACACAAATATAATCTTGACCTTTTGTTTGCATGCTGCTTTCAGGTCAGAAAAGTTAAGCTCATGGCTTCACATATTTTAGAAGTAAAAATGAGAACCGTGCAGATTTTCTGCTCATTTTTGTGTTGCTTTTAAGAGGAAGTGCAGAACTGTGAGCCTGTAAGAGCTGAGCATTTCAGTGGAACAGTATGTGTTTAGTAAGACTGTGATAAAATCAGGCAGGTTGGCAGAGCAGCTGTAATGAAAGGTGGAGGTGAACTGGAAAGTCAAAACTAACCAGTGCACTTTTACCCTCCCAGGCAGAGTGAAATACAGAATATAAGCAAACATCACCAGTGGGGAGTATTATAGCAAATATTTGAAATGCCTCCCTTTTAGAGGCTTTCAGGGTGGATGCCTTTAGTTTATATCATGCTGTTGCTAGCACACGTGACAAAGCTGGTCAGAAAAAATATTTTTTGTTGCCATTGTACCCTAAACAGCATTGCATGAAGTGGAAGAACATCAATTCCCTTGGTGTTTGCCTTTTCCTTCCAAGCATGGCTATCTGAGACACAGCCAGGCTGAGAGCTCGGCACTGCCCAAGACTGTTGCTATTAACATTTTTCATCTTGCTGTCATACTGGTGAGTGACTAAGTGTCCCTGCTGCTGAAGCTGCTGGTCATTTGGGAATTCTGCCTTCCCAGGAGAAGGGCGAGGCTGGTGGTATGTTTTTGTGCCTTGGTTATGGGATGCTTAGGCTGCACTGCAGCCAGCAGAATGGAATTGGGTGGAAAGCTGGAAAAATGCTGGAACAGTGTATACTGGAAAGCAAGCCAATGGGGAATGACACTGCCAGTCCTTACCTCCTGGCTAGGACCTTGTGGTCACTGCTAACACAGGAAAGGGAGAAGGCAGCATATAGAGCATGAAGATGAAGTAAGGGTTCAGGATATATCCAGGAAGTACTACCCCAAAACAGGGATCAAATATAACTTGGCCAAGGTGTCTCTGAACTTGGCAGACTTGGATCTGCCCAGCTCAGGGCAGATGTAGGTCAAGACAAATGGGCAGCAGAGTGTGAAAGGCTCAGCCCCCAGGGATGGCACTGCCACTGAAGCACATGAGCTCCTGTTGCCAGGTGGCTCCATTAGCAGACTGCATGAGGTGATGAATTATGAGGAGTCCTCACTCTGGCCCTGGCTTTGCTGTACTGTATGACCTGATCTGTGGTCCTCCCCTCTGTCCCCGTTTATTTCAGTAGAGTCACCCCCTCCTCATTTTCCCTCCCAGCAGGCTGGCCTGAGCTCATTATGTGACACCAGAACAGTGTTTTGCATTTGTATCATTATCAAACTGTCAAAGCAGACAAGACTGTGCTGCTTTGGTACAAACACCTCCCCTATGGGCATCTCTGCAGCCTCATGCTCCCCTGGAAACAATAAAATTTTTAAAAAGGACACAGAGTGAGGGACAAGGCAATGCAATCATTAGTTCTTTAAACATGGACATAGATTCATGCTCCAGTCTGTAAAAAAGATCAGATGAGAAATGGCTGTCTTCCAGGCAAGGATAATACAGAAGCAAGGAAGGACAGAATGCTCTTGGAATGTCCTGGAAACATTTCCCACAAAACCTATAAATGACACCTATGTATCCTAGGGAGTCTAGCTACCACACCTGTGACACCATGGGTGCTCACTACAAAGTAGTGCATGATTCAGGAGCTCAGTAGGTCAAATCAGTCCAGGCAGCTCCTTGGCTACACTTTGTACCTGCAAGCAGCAGCAGCTGCTGTGTCAGTGCTGGTGATGTCACTGCATGTCAAAGGAATGTGGACTTCAGCTATGACAGACTGCATCACCCCCAATGTCTTGATAGGCCTAAACCTGCAGCTCTGCTACTGGGAAACTTCATGGGCTGCTCTGTGGGGGAAGGGGGCTCTTTATGGTCATGCAGTCCTGGAAGAGAGCCAGCGCAGAGCTTTGTTTCCTAGGATTATAGAGCATTCCTTGGCGCAAAGCTTGGCAGCCATTTGCAAAGCCCTGCTGCCTGGCTGTAGGAGGCAGTGCTAGCAGCAAACACCAGCACCCAGTGTTCATGCACACACTGGCTGTGAAGAGGAAGGACTGTCAGATCTGTCATCTTTAACAGCAATGGGGCAGTGAATTTAATTCAGAGTCCAGTTCAGACAAATGAAAAGCTTTAGAACCTGGATTTGGCCCCAAATCAATCCTTTAAACCCTGTTCCCTTGCTCCTGCTCTTTGAAAAATGGATGCAATAACAGGAACAGCTACTGCTTTGAAATTCAGGGGTATAAGGTGGCTCTCATGGAATTCTAAGCTTTGACAGCATGGTATTCTGCTAAGCTGACACTGTATAGATTAGCTAATGCTCCTGACGTCTAAGGGGGAAGGAGACGGACTTGTGATGTTCCCACCGAGAGGAATTTCCTATTTTTAGAAATGCTGCTGGTTCTCATGGGATAGGCAGGCTGGGAAAGCCTGCCACATCTTTTACATCTTTACATTCCCCATCAAATTTATGACACAATGCTGCTTCACTATCCCTGACCTTGCATCACAGGTCTGAGGGTCACAGTCTGAGGGTCTTAGAACCTACTACTAGCAGTGGGGGTAACAAGAGCATTCCTGTTCCAAGCAGTTAAGGAACTTCAAAGTCTCTTGGAAAACCTCTGTAAGACTCCCTCAGCTATTGCTTCATTCCCATGTGAAATCTGAGCAGGCCGGGAAGGTACAGAAGGAGCAGAAGAATTTTGTTGTGTCAGCAGTTTTTGGCCCTGTCTTATTTTCTGCCTAGAAACCATGTTACTGCTCTATCTGCCTCCAAAACCAACTTGCTAATGAGGTCAGCTGGCTTCTAAACTTGGTGGCAAAGGTGCCAGCCTCACCACTTTTTCCTATTCCTCTTCCATGGGAGCTGGGCGGTGAGTACTCCCTTTCAAACACCTTGAGATAAGCTCAAGCCAATGCCTGGCAGCAGCCCTTCCTAAACACAAGTACCTCAGCACTCTTGACTTTTCCTGCTCCCTGTAGACAAGAAATTGCTGGAGTTGTCCCAGCCTCAACAAAGCCATGTTCATCTAAATCAGATGAAGATCTTGTCCTGTAGCTATTGCAAAGTCATCTTACCTGGCCCACACGACCAGTTTCAGTCTGTCCTGGATGTAAATGGTGACAAAATGAGATCCCACCTACATTGTACTTTTAACTGTTGTGATTGGATCAGTTGACAGGTTGTGACAGCCCCTTTGTCTGGCTGGAGGTACAGCAGAGCAAATTCCTGGGATGGCAGGATGATGATCAGGAGATGGCTGTACTCCATTGAGAATTGCCTCCTGGCAAAAGGGTCAAATGACCACACAGTGTAGTCACAGGGTCAATGTGCCAATTTTCTGCCCTAAGTGCACTTAATTGCACTAGGGGCAGAAAAGTTGTTCAGGAAGAACCTGTTCCCCATGCTGAGACAGGCCTTCAGTTCTACAAACACGTACAGCACACAAAAATGTACCAAACTGGGACTCCCCTCTAGCTTCCTCAGCTGTTTCCTAATGTTTGCAGAGGCATTATTGGTTTCAGTTAAAATAAACTAATGACTTTCCTGCGCATCAGCGCTAATGACGCTGCGCATCAGCGTACTCTGGCATTGCTGGCATTTATTAGAGTAGCTGCAGGAAGTATAGAATTGTTTAGGTTAGAAAAGATCTTCAAGATCAGAATCCAACCGTAAATGCAACACTGGCCTCAGCCCATTAATCTGTCCCTTCGATTCAGATCCCTCCGCAGACTCCTCTGTAGAGCCTTCCTACCCTCCAGCAGACCAACACTCCAGCCCAGCTTGGTGTCATCTGCAAACTGGCTGAGTGTGCTCTCAATCCCCTTGTCCAGATCACTGATAAAGGTATTAAACATAACTGGCCCCACTGCCGAGTCCTGGGGAACACCACCCGTGAATGGCTTCCAACTGGATTTAACTCCATTCACAACCACTCTTGGCCTGGCCAACCAGCCAGCTTTTCACTCAGGGAAGGGTGCACCCATCCAAGCCATGAGCAGCCAGTTTCTCCAGAAGAATGCTAAGGGAAACAGGGTCATAGGCTTTACTAAAGTTTAGGCAGGCAATATCCTCAGCCTTGCCTTCATCCAGGAAACAGGTCACCTTGTCATAGGAGGAGATCAGGTTGGTCAAGCAGGACCTGCCTTTCATAAACTTGTGTTGCCTGGCCTGATCCATGATGATGATCAGCTCCATGACCTTTGCCAGCACCAGGGTCAGACTGACAGGCTCTAGAATGGGACACCAAGGTGCACTGGAAAGCTGACAGAGAATTTTTTTGCAAAAGGAGCAGCAAGAAGTGCCAGTGTATTTTGAAGGAGGGTACTTTTAGTTCTGTTAACAGCTGAAAAATAGGAAAACCTTGCAATATATGTCAAGACTTGAATTACAGAGGAGATTTGGAAAAGGGGCTTGAAATGGGCCCATTTTGACACACCTACACTTTCTTCTTTTTATTTTTTTTAAATAACAAAAATATTTCCTCCTAAGCAAGTTTCCTTCACTGTAACAGTTCCACAGGAGAACTGGTTGCTTTCAGCGGCATTTTTTGGCTGGAAAATGTTTACACCACATAATAGAAATTTTTGTTTATCTCCGTAACACTCTCGGCTGAGGGGAGGAATGCTTGCACAGCATGTTTCTCAACGTTCTGATGAAGGCTGGGGCACCTTGGAATTTCTGATCCCATAGTAGTGCAGAGGCCCACACTGTGAAAGGTTAATGTGAGTTTTAAACTTACTGTAGCTGTGCTTTATTGACACTTCTTTGCTAGCTAAGGTTCCTGTGGTGGAAAACGCAAGCAAAACAAACAAGACCTGGCTCTGTGCAAGGTGGCTGCTCAATTAAAAGAAAAAAGGAAGTGTCCAAGAAAAATTTCAATACAAAACTGTCATAAAACTTGCAAATTCATGAGTCATCTGAAACTTTATGGGACAGAACAGGGAAATATAGCAAAGGCCTCAGCACTTTGAGGTACAGACTGTGCATTGTTAATAGGCAGTGTGCATGAGAACTGATCTCAAACCTGAATGCTGAGGTTACTACTCTTGGCTTTCTTCCAATGAAATGATGCATAGCTCCCAGCTTTATCTAAGGAACTTTCCAGAAATTCAAGCTATGCCACCATCACCTTACAGAGCAAGAAAGTGACCACAGATGTGAGGTTTGAAGTATAAAAGTGTTGCCCACTTCAGAGGGTGAGTCTGAGAGTGACCTCAGAAGTTCATTAAGGGACTCTACACTATTCATCAGCTCCATTTACAAGGGTCTGTAGTGACAGGACAAAGGGGAATGGCTTTAAACTGAAAAAGGGTAGGTTTATATTGGATATCAGGAAGAAATTCTTTACTGTGAGGGTGGTGAGACACTGGAACAGGTTGCCCAGAGAAGTTATGGATGCCCTATCCCTGGAAGCGTTCAAGGCCAGGCTGGATGGGGCTTTGAGCAACCTGGTCTAGTGGAAGGTGCCCCTGCCTGTGGCAGGGGTTGGAACCAGAGGATCTTTAAGGTCCCTTAAAATCCAAACTACTCTAGGATTGTAGGATTTCATGTCCATGGGACTTCCAGATTCCCCACTGCAATAAGGAACTTGGGTGCCAATGGCTCTTAAACCCAATCCAGTCCTGCACTAGATTTAGGAAGCCTGGACAGTGCAAGAAATCAGGTTGATTAGAATGGGGGCCTTGGCTATGGATCATCAGTAAGCCACTGAAAGCAGTTTCTCTGCAAAGCAGATGGGTATTAATCGACTCTGATAGAAATCTCTTCCATGGGGATGTACTGGACTGTGACCCAGGTACTGCTGACACTGTCAGCAGCCTTTCCTGAAAACATTTAAATTCTCTGCAGGAGATTAACAATGTCCCTTTGGTCTCCATTTGCAAAGTCATGTTGTAGCTCTGAGAGACTCCTACTACTGCTTTTATCCACAGCTTGTCTAGTTTGAAGTGAAGCTCACACAGAGTTCCTTTGGTTTTCATTACTGTCATTTAGAAGAGAACTGAACTGGGGACTTACCTCTGCTAATTCTCTGCTTTTCTCCAGAAAGGATACCTGGTGTATCAATGACACTGATGCTTTCTAATACAGGATTAGGTAGCTGGGCACAGACGAACCTGTGCGGAAAATAAATGAGTTAAAAAAAAGGCACAACATACTTATCATGTGCTGAACATCACAGGTGGCACGGGACAAGCCAGACTCTGATCTCTCAAGTCTTTGGTTGGAGCTTGGAGCTATTGTTACTTAAAGAAATGAAAAAGAAACTAGAACTAAGCAGTTTTCTCTATTTTGCGGCCTCTGGAACATGGGTCTCAGTCATGACCTATGACAGGTTTTTTATATGGGCCCCCAAATTGTGAATTATGAAAACATTTGGGTTTTCATTTATGTGCTGTTTAGATTTTAAGAAGAAGTCATATTTGTTTTTCTTTGCTTAAGCATTCCCCTGTAGAGTCCTGAACTCAAGTGAACTGAAAAAACTTGGTTTAAAAAAAAAATCAGCAATGCTGTAGGACTTTTGCTCTCTTTCAAATCTGGTCTTAAACAGACAAAAAATGTGCTATTATTGCACCATTGAAGTACTAAAGCATGGGCAGTACGAGATTGCACTCATACTTAGTCTATCTCTTAGTCTATCCTCCTGCCTCAAGGCAGGATCAATCAGGTTATTTGTCTAAAGTGTTCTTCAAATCCATAATAATGCAGACTCACCAACATTTGCTGGGAGCCTACTCCATTACTTAAGAACCTTTACAGTAAACCCTCTCTTTTTAATGTCTAATCTAAATTTTCTATGCTATAATGCCCCTGAGTCACAAACAGGATAGATGTGGAAAATTATTTATTTTTCCCCTTTTGTCACAATGTACACAACTGTCATCCTGCTCTTCTCAGTCTTTCCTCTATAGAAAACAGTTTGGTGGTTGCTTTTTCCTTTTTCTCTCTTCCAGTTCTCTCTAGCTGCCTCTCCAGCTCATTTCTAAATCCCTGAAGACCCTTGCAGCCTTCCTTTGGGTCCTTCCAAACTGCTCCACATATTTCTTCAGGCATGATGCCACAAGCTGATATACTCCAGCCATGGCCCTGCCAGTAGTGAGCAGAGTGGATGGATTGCTTATCTCTTACATATGACAGTTCTGTTTATACATCTCAGTGAAATGTTTGCTTTTTTAATAGCAGTATGACACTGTTAACTCACATTCAGTTTGTAATTCACCGTTCCCCCCCTCTGCAGCTCCATTTATGTGTAATTGCTCTTTAGCTAGTTGCTCCCCATCCTGTATCTATGCAAATCACTGCCTAAGAAGAGTCACTTGTGCTTTGTGGGCTGCAGCTCATCTATTTCAGTTGCTAGTAACAGCAAAGGACAGTAAAAGCCTATCTACTTCCATAGCTTCTGGTAGCATTTCACGGATAGCCTTTTTGTGATGGCATTCCAGGCAGCTCTAAGTGTGTGTGTGTGTGTGTACATATGCATATTAATAGGGTGGTGTGATATCCAGGCACAAAAAACATGCTACTGTGGGAGGAGGCAGAACCACAAAGGATGGGGGTTGGCACAAGGACCACTCAGGGCAGTCAAGCCAGATGGAGCCCTGCAGTGCTCTGAGTGTGTGGTTCTGCTGAAGCCCCTGCACCTCTGAACTCCTCCAGGCTATTCTTCTAATTCTACTATTCTCCACCCAATTCTTCTACTTGTATGAATCCAAGAAGATTCTGACAGGAGTGAATCCTCATGGGTTAAAGAGTGTCTCCTCCCCTAAGCTGTCAGCTATTTCAGACCACATATTACAGCTTCTCACATCCACAGCTTGGCAGGTGGCAACAGGGAACATTTCTGAATGTGTAATACCTCATATCAAACAGGGGGACTGACTTGATTATCCTGTTGAGTGCCAGGCACAGCAGCACAGAACAAAAGGCTCAGGAGGTCATGTTATTCCCTTGTCCTGCCAACCCAGGTTTGCTCTCCCTCGTTACAGCCCTGAGTATTCCTTGTGCTGTAATATGAAATGGGGCAGGGGGATTTTCCACCAGTTTCTCTAGGAAAAGTACTCTACAGGGGATTTCAGATACAAGGTCAGAGGCCAGCATGAGTGAGTGCATTCTGGCTCTATTGGCAAAATTAAGGCTGCTGCCTTCCTGTTGTCCCAGCAGAACTGCAGGACCTCAGGGTGCATGACCTAATTCTGTTCAGGGCCATATGAAGGGAAGAATGTGGTGCCAAATTAGAGTTTCACTACCTCTACAGGCAGAGCATAGGGCTGAAGGAGGAACCTGTTATCCATGTCTCCTGCTGTGCACAACACAAAACCAGGACTGACTCCACCTTAGCTTCTCAAAACAGACTTTGGGGATGGAGGAATTCTTGCAACCTAATCAATGTGATAGGAAAGTAATGGTGAGATTCCTGATTTTGCTCCAGGCCCTTGGTGCCAGACAAATCTTCCTGATAACAAGGTGCAACCTCTCATCTCTCTGGAATCTTCCCAGAGGTGGGGTTTGGCCAGCAGAGCTGGAGAAAGGAAAACAAGCCCTTCTCAAATGGTCAGGAACAACCCGGGGCAAGGAGAGCAGACAAGAGACAGGATTCTGCAGACCTGCTATCCTCCCTTCAGCCCTGGCCAGCCCTATCTCCCAGGTATGGGCAGGTGCTGTCTCCAGGGAATGAAGGGAGGGAGGATACAGGCTCTGAGCAGCATGATTTACTTGTCTCCCAGCCAAGTCCTGACTGTACCAGTCTTCCCCTGCTTCCTGGAAAGCAGCAGATCCCAGTCTCTCCTGGGGAGGAAGCCCCAGCTAAGGGGCGATGCTCACTCCCGGACCAGCAGGCTCTGCACCCCACAGGACACAGAGCTGTGGGCTGCCACCTCTCAGCCAAGACCAGCTTGGCCTGTGCGAATGCTACTGCCTCATGCTGCTCTGCTCCTTTTCACTGATGCCCACAGTCAAGTGTTACCTTTAAACATCCATGGGCAAAGCTGACTTACCAATGGCCACTCTTATCTCAGTTTAGAGGTGTGGCTCCTGGAGATTAGCTCTCTTCTGCAAATTTCTTGCTTACAGCTTCGTAGCTGAGGTCAGGGCTTTGGCATATACATAGCAGCAGCAAGATACATGCAAGGCAGAGACAGCTCTGCTTTTCTCTAGCCAAGAAGCCAGGTCCATGGCAGAAGTAAGTGTGGGTGGATTGATGTGGTCCAGTGGGTGCACCAGGACTTACATCTGCTAAACTTCTGGCCCTCTGAGTCAACTCTTGCATATGTTCAATTTCCTAATTAGATGGGCATTTGCATCTGCATTTTCAGCACTGTGATGTTCACATTGCTGAGCTAGTTCCCCTCAGCATGTCTCCTCTGTAAGTTTAGAAATCACTACCCTCTCTTTTTTCATGTCAGCAACAAAAAGATGTCATTAGCTGCTGTGCCTACTCCCTGCATTGCTAGAAGGACTGCATTTATGCTGCTGCTGAATCACTGCTGTGTCCCTCTGCCCTGCTGTCTACACAGGCACAGGCTTGACTCCTTCCTCAGGAGAAGGAAGAGTAGAAGAAGCGTAATAAGAGCACAGCGTGATACAGGGAACTGGGTTAATGCATGCAGAGATCCCTTGCTGTATCAGGGGCAAATTGCATTCAGGACACATCCATCAGGCTAGTTCAGAAGTGTTTGCATTTTTTGCCCCCCATGCCTGGCCTAATGTTCCTTCTCTGCAGTGAACTGTCTGCCAGCTGTGGCTGTTCCTGGCTATCAGCTGAGCTGCTCTGAATTATGTCCTCCTCATCTATGATCTCTGCACTCCAGGCAAGAGGCCTGTTATTTTCCTAGGACAAATGATCTTTCTGCCTTGGTGTAGGGAGTGGGCAGTCAGTTGCCTGACCTAACTGGTCAGGTGCAGATGTTCTGGGCCCTATGAAACATCAAAAACTTCTCAAAGTCTCTCTGGTGCAGCACCATGCTGATGTATTTGAATGATGGTCCTGTGCAGTGATCAGATAGTGCTTCCATGGTCACCCTGAGGCACTGTGAGGTTCTCCACACAGCAGTGACTCCAGCTAGGTCCCTCTCCTGACAGCAAGCTTCTCCCCATGCTTCTCTGCAGGTTCCTTCCCTGCCTTGCTGCAGCCTATGCCAGCACTCCTGTGGTCAGTGCTGGTAGGAGATGCTACACTCTCTGGATAGTCATTCTCTAAGCTCGGAAGATAGAACGGGAGCCAGGGCCCAGCCCAGCTTTCCTGGCTGTTTGGCTGAGCAGCTGCCGTGTTTCCAGTGTCTCCCACACCGTGTTAACAGGGAAGGCATTGATGATGGGTGTAGTCAGTTTGTTGCCTTCTGCAGCACAGCTTGTGCTCATCTAGGATATGGGTGTGTGCTGCTGGCTTCCTGGAAGGCCTAAATCCAAAACTCTGTGTGGTTGGGCTGGGTCTAGGGGATGGAAAGGTTAGATTCTTCATGTCACAGAGCCACTGTCCAAACACCCCGCTACATTTTTTTACAGGAAACACATTAGATTGGTCATCAATTTGCACCTGAGGTTGTATGTACGGGAATTGAGACAGCTTGGTTTTGATTGCAAATGGAAGAAGCTAGAAACACTGAAGCAGGGGAGAGCAAGTGTAATGAAGATATTTACCGCTAGTCTCCTGTAGGATGAGCTTAGGCTGTGATATCATTTTTGTTTTGTTTGTTCAAGTAAAATGAAGGTTTGTCCCGCTTGAATTTGTTTATCAGCCCTTCAGTAAATGACTTATGTGCATCTGGTAGGACTGGACTGGCTTTGCATCAGCCATGTGGATGGGAGGAAAAGAAGTGTTGTGCCTCATCCCTTTACATTATTTGCTGTGCTCTAACTTCACTCTCCAGAACAAGTGAGTTCTTGAGTACTGACCTGTTCAAAAAGGCATTGCCAAAGGCATTGAGTTTCCTGAACGGTTTTTTGGGATCCACCACCAGCGCATTTCCAGGAACGATTCCTTCCACATCTCCTTGCATAACTGCTATAAAGGAGTCAGTTGTAGGCTCTGGTCCAATCCTCATTCCTGGGAAATCCTGCTCCAGCAGGTACCTGTAGGTGAAAAAAGAGGGTGTGGGCATGAGACATGAGCTGCCTAAGTCGTAAATGAGTTGTACTGAAGATTGGAGTGTAATTATAAGCTCAAGAGCATGGATCCTTCTGAGACTATTTTTAGCACTGTCGCTGAATTGTTTGATAATGTCTTGATAGCTTTTCTACTTAGGATCTCAACATTAAAAGCTCACTTAAGGTGGATTAAAAAATTGAGATGATTATAGCTTCTGGGAAGAGATTCACATCATGTTGTATCATTTTGTGTACTTCAGTCCCCAAGACATTTGGAACAGACTTCGCACAGCAAAGTAAAAACAGCAGTTCACTGCAATCACAGAGTTAATCCTGAAACCTTACTGGCTCTCAGTGCCAATATCAATTAGTTCACTGCTGCTCATTTCAGCAGACTCATCCAACTAATGTGCTTAGCCCCCAGTCAGTTGCTTAAATGCCAACTTCCCCTGCACTTGACTGAAGTCTCAAGTCTCTGTCCCTGTGTGCTTCTGAAATGCAGCTACAGGTCTGCACTACAAACCGCTCAAGCATATTGAGCGCTATGCAAGCGGGTGGGGGAGTGTATTCCAAGCTATGTAGGAAGGCAGACAGCACAGTAAGTACAGCATTCCTTATTATTTCCTGAAGGTACAGCTTGGCAAGTTTCAGGGAAAGATAGTTACCCATGGGGCTGTAGGACTCTGAATAGTACCCTGGCAACGCATCCTGACTTACCCTGCTAAATTCAGGGTGGGTCAATGGCATGTGCATAGAACAGTTCCCTTTGGCTAACTTAAGACACCAAATGCCATCACTGAGGCCAGGTCTGTGTTTGTGTATGTGGGTGCAGAAAACCACCTGCTGATGCTGTGCTGAAAACTAAGACCATTATGTCCATGTGGCTTGCAGAAGGTAGCTAGAACTGGTCTAGCCCTCAGTATGGGACGGTATCACAGGTAAGTGACAAGTGATAAGCTCTGGCTAGTTACATGAAGAATAAAATGACTACAAGATTATGAAGGTTAGTATAATACAATGTTGCTTGTTCCCAGAGGGTAGCTGGAACTCTCTCTTCCATTGCTTTGACCTAATCTTTAGTAGGTAGGAAGATAAAACAGAATTCCTGTGATGTTAAAAGTAGGTTATGGGGATGTGGAAAAGGAAATAGGGGAAGGACTGGAGATTATTTTCATGATTGAGACTGATACGTCTAAGCACCAGCAATGGTTCACTCAGGTGAGTCTTAGCGAGGGAAGTCCCTGTGTGAGGGACTATAGGACCATCGGCATGAAGGCTTGTGATAACTTTTTAGGGGCTCCTGCTTTCACTGTCATTTTAACATAGGTAATCACTATCCAGTGTTTAAGGAGCAACAACAACAAAAAAAAGTGAAGGCTATTAATTGACATCATATCAACAAATGTATCTTCAGTTCCTAATAGGCAAGGCCAAATCAACTGGATCTAGATGCAAAGCAACCAGATGTATACCCAGGGCAAATCACTGGTACTTATCTGGCTTGGTACACACTCATAATGCAACAAGAATATATCCAGAAATTATGTCCATAACTCCCTAAGGAGCTGACCACACCTCTTTTACTGGTGTATTATCATGTATTTTCTTGTATCTTTTGTCCAAAGTGATTTCCACATCCCATGCTCACCAGAAGTAGCTTTAATTGCAGGAACTCTGAGATGCAACAGCAGCTGTTGAGCAGCTCCCTAAAGACCTGAAATAATCCAGGAAGAGAGATCTCTGACCTATACTACGGTGGATACATCCTATCTATCCCCCTATGTGAGGGTTTCTCAATAACTCTCCTATAAAAGTGGGTCATTACACAAGAAAAGCAGACTGCAGGTGGTGCTGGTGTGTCCCACCTCTCTGGCTGGTGATCACAATGCACCTTCCTGGCAGCTAACTCCTCTCTAGCCTGATGTGAGAACAAGGAGGGGCTACTTCTCTCCCACCAAGGGCTCCACAGACTATCATATGAATGTTCTTGGCTCAATTCCCTGGAAAGCTCTTTACACTGACAACTATTTGCTAGGTTAGAAGCCACTTGGTCAGACTGTGGAAACTAAGCTTGTGCTCCTAGACGGCAATTCAAACACTAGCCCCTGATGGACATTGCTGTGAAGCCAGTGGCTTTATACAGATGGGAATTCACTGAATCCATAGAAATAAATCTTTGCATTCTCCCCTTGCAAATACTAGAGAGAAAAGAAACATGCAGTGTTAACCTCTAAGTGATAGATAGAACGGGAGCCAGTTGAGAAAGGCCCCTTACTCCCAATGTCAGGTTGCAGCCTTGCTGTAACAATCACATTTTCTTTCTTTTTTACAGGTTTGAGATGCACATGTAATATGACAACTTTTGAGCAGTAGTAAAAAATAGTTGGGCTGGGGGGGTTCCTTGTTATTTATAGACAAAGCTTCCCAGAAAGTCTAACCAAAAGTCCTGTGTGTGATAGCAATACTCCTCCAGACAGCCTGCTTGAAAGAATTTATCACAGCTCCACTCAGCTAATGTTTCAAAGCATTTCTGTGTTTATTTCTTGTATAAGACTTAAAAAAAAATACAAAACAAAAAAATCCCAACAAAAGCACTCTCATACAGAAGTAGCTACACACCAATGTTACTGACTTAATGTGCAACAAGTGGTATGAAACAAGAGAGATGAAGATTTGTACTGCCCACTATCACAGCATCTATTTTAAGTGAGGCCTCTCTGGAGATTTGGTACATTGTGCAGCACGGTATCAGCAGCACAAGAATCTCATTGTGCAAATGACAAATACAAGGGGGTGTATTGACACTGCCTGATGGGGGGAAGGCACTTCTGCTCAGCAGTGACACAGGCTGCCCTGGCTACAAGAGGCGAGCTAGAGAACACATGCAATTGTCACATTTGTGGGGATTTCTGGGAGAGAAGAGCAAACAATAGCTGTGGAAAACACCAACCACCAGCAAGAAATTTCCCCTGCCAGTGCTGCATGTCTTAAGCTGAGCTGCTGAACACCTTTAAAGGCCTGGGGGAGTGATGTCCAGCCAGGTTAGGGAAGTCTGCAGAGTACCCCAGGTTTTTTATGACTGATCTGTTTTTCAGAGAAGTGTCTATAGTTGGTATGTGGCTTGGAAGCATCATGCTGTTTGCCCATTTCAGGCCTGTTCCTGGTAAGGGAGAGGGGCAGGAAAGCTGTGATAGTGCCAGCCCAGCTTGGGGTCCCCTTTCCCAGGTGGATTTGGAGACGGGTAAGGAGCTGCCAGGCTCCCTGGGCAGGAGTGCCGCAGGATGTGGGGGAAGGGGCTGCCTGCCCGTGATGAGTCATGCAGGAGCCCTGCAGGATGCTGCTGAGTGTGGCAGCAGAGGTGATGCCGGGCGGGAAAGGGAAGAAGGGCAGAGCAGGAGGAAATGGTGACAACTGCCTGGTGCAGGCAGAGATGAAAGGTTCAGGGCCACACGGGGAAGTCACACCAGAGCTCTGTGTGTAGCCTGTGACAAACAGTGTGGAGAGGCCAGGACGTGTAAATGATTAGCTGCAGGAGGAAGGGGTGGCTACACCAGAAAAGCAAGCTATGTTGACAGTTAGTAGGGCTCTGGCAGGCTTGTTTATTTTATTAGCAGGATGGCTGGACTCGAGCCAGGATTATTTTTAGAAATGACCAAGGAATCTAAGTTAATTAGGAGAGTAATGTTCTGTCCTGTACGCCCACCCTCTTACAGGAAACATAAAAAGCAATAACGTTATAAAGGCAGGCTCCATTGAGAGCCTGCTGTGGCTGTCAGACATTCCCAGGTAGAGGTGTTGCCTTGCCCTAACCAGCACAGACTTTCAGCCCCCAACCCTGTGGTAAAGCATCAGCCAAATGTATGCTGAGGAGAGAAATGGGAGTGAGCACAAAGAGATGATACAGCAGGAATGGAAAAGCTGCAGTTAGCAAGGCTACACCTTTCACACAGCAGAGAAAGGCTCAGTTCTGTGTGCCTGTAAGCAGAAGAGGGAACTGCCTGGTTCCACTGAAAACAAGCCATGCTTTGGTCTTGCTTCACTGGCTTTGACCCACACAAGTCACCTCCCTCTTCCCCGGCTCAGCCTCTAGGAACGTTTCTCACCGCTGACCTTGACTGCCTTTTTCCTGCCATCAGCTCCTGACAAGAGCGCAGCCTCACTGCAAGATGCTGCATCTTAGGTGCTTCAGAGCCTTGCATTTCTTCCTTGTTTCACCTCAGATTCCCCAAATCAAGGGAAGAGGTCTGGAAGACAGACATTCCTTAGGTAGGTGACTAAAGTTTTGGTTTTTCTGTTTGTTTGGTTTTTTTAAGGTGTGCTGGGATCCAGGTAAACTGGGACTGAGTTCATTCCCCATGATTATTTAGTGGCATTAAGTCATCTCCCTAAACTGCGGCAGTAGAAGCAGGATGCAATTTAAGAGTGGAATTGATACATAAGGATAACACTAATTATCCCCCATCCTGACAAGATTATGGAAGGAATGTCCGGAGGCTGTTTCTTGCATCACTCAACTGCTAAGATAGAATGGTTGTCAACCCTCCCACTTCTTCCCCCAGCCCCCTTTAACTCCTCCCTGCTCTCAGCTTTAGCTCCCACTTGCCTTCCCACAATAACTCTGGATGCTAATCTGGTGCTTATCCCAGCTCTTTAATGACCAGTGCCTGCAAGCTCATGCTGGAAGCCTATCACGAGCAACACGAGGCTTTCTGGCCTTTGACTGCAGTAACAGACTCTCTCACACTTCTACTATTGGAGGCCCTGGGGGTTCTATGAGAGCTCTCAACTTTCACCTTCTTAGGCACTATTTTAAACAGAAGACTCTGCCTTTCTAGAAGGCCTTTTCAGGTCTATTTAACACTCCCATGAAGCAGAAGCTCCCAAAGCTCCTGGTCACTTCTGCTCGGCCATAGTCTCCGTGTAGGCTCATCCCAGCCCTGTGCCCAGAGAAGGCTGGGAGAACAGGACACAAGCACGAGTGAAAAGCGGTTGTCAGAGAGGCTCAGATCCACCTGCTGACAGCAAAGAGGTTGTTGCTGCCATCCCACATGAGCAAAGACTCAATCTTCTTTTGTCCTGGAATGTGCTTTAGGTACCCTAACTTCTTGCAAAAGGGGCTGAGGCTTACAGAAAACGGACTTCACTGAACAGAGAGGGGGAAAGGCTGGAAGTCTCTGCTTACAGCATGCAGGTGAGACTGCAGGGAAACACTGATGCTGGCAATCCAGAGAAAAGAATTAGGAAGAGATGCTTTAGTTAAGACAGCCTTATCAGGAATTCAGCAACCTCCTCGTGTTCAGGCTCTGAGTATCTGTAAGCAGAGGACAGGAAAAACCTTTTCAAACAGGTTTGGTACCAAGTTACAGAACAAAGATCTGGGGTGGAACCAGGCAGTTGTGCTATCCTCTATTTTTCAGAAGAGTAACTCCCTTTGCAAACATGTGTAAAATGCTTCTTTGGGTCTTTTGCACCCCTTCACCATCCACCTGATCTACTCACATGAGAAAAGCCTTTTAACTCTTAAACTTTGTTTGCCAGGTCATGCCAAGGTAGCAGAAATTCATTCTGTTCTTGGCTCCTGACCAGGAAATTTAGCAGCAGGAATATTACAGCACACACACAAAAAAAAACCCCTGCATTTCTCAAGGTCACTCCTTTAGAGGTACAGTCAATTTGATTCACCTCTCTCTCCTCTCTGCAGTTCCCTCCTTCACCAAGAAATACTGGTAGAACAAAGGGCTGGCTGCCTGTGGCTCGCGTCCAGATTTACACTGGGGTAATTCCACAGATTTCAACACAGCCACACAAGAAAAAGGCTGGAATTTAACGCGTAGCTTATGAATCACATAGGAAACACGGACAGCACAGCTTCAGCTATGATCCCAAGGGAAAGGCTGCTGCAAGTTGAACTAGCAGCATGGCTGAACAGAGATCCCTGCAACCACGTCCAGCCGGAAAAGTTTAACCCTCTCTGCGACAGTTTCACATCATAGAAAGAGCTGCTGGCAGCTGCTCGTTCTTTACAGTTCGAAAGAACTTGCTGCTCCCAGCATCCCGGCTGAGCAGGACACAGTTAAAACAGGGCTTTACTTCTGGAGCCCTGAAGAGGGGCAGGTCTCTCTGCACACAGGCACACATGCTTCTCGAAGTGGGTTTCTGAGCGTTGTCTCTGGGACAGTGCAGAGAAAGACAGACAGACACAAGCGTGAAACAGAGACCACTGCAAACTGAAGCACCCGCTTTGAAGCTGCCTCACCCACCCACAAGCTACATCAAATTGAAAAGATTGGCTGCTATAAGGGTCAACGCGCGCAGGGCAGGCACGGGAATGCCCCGCACGGGGCTTCCCAAAGCCTCTGCCCTTTGGACGGCCCGGAGGGCCCCAGTGACTCACATCTCCACACTCCTGCCCTCCCTGTACTCTTTAGCCCTGCCCTGGGCTACTTCTTGCCACGTCGGTGTTTCATGGGACATCTTACACCACCCTGTCCTTGCGAAGGAATGCTCTGCGTTTGAGTGGAGGTGACTTTTCAATGAAAAGCTGTTGAGGGGACACGAAGGGGCTAACAAAAGGGGTCTTAAGGCATAGCACAGGTAGCAGAGCCACGTTCTGCCCCACCCCAGCCCCGGGCGTCGAGGGTGCAGGCATGCCTGGGAGGAGGGACGGCAAGCAGCTAGATTTTACCTGATGAAGGTGGTCTTCCCAGTGGAGTACTGCCCCACGAGGAGCACCATGGGCTTGTTGTCGAAGTCAGCATCCTCCAATGCGGGCGAGTGGAACTCGTGGAACTTGTAGTGTTCTTCCAGCGGCAGCAGCTTGGTCTTGTAGAGCTTCTTCAGGCCGTCGCTGACCGTCTGGAACACCTCCGGGTCCTTCCTCCGACGGTCGTCGGTGCCCAGCCAGCTGAACATCTTGTGGCCGCCTGACGCCAGCTCCGCAGCGACCACCGGGGCTGGGCTGGGCTGGGCTGGGCTGGCTGCGGGCGCGGGCTACCCGCGCATCCCCCTCAGGCCGGGCGGGCCTCGCTCCGCTCCGGCGCCCACCCGCGAGGGCTGCTCGCCCTCACGCCACCTGCGCCAGCGATTTCAGCCAGAAAGCAGTCCCCGCGGGACGCTGAAGGAGCGGCTTCTCCGTGCAGCGCCGGCCCAGCGGCACCCGCGGGCGCCGCCTCCCCTCACGCCGCCGGCTCCCGGCGTGGGCATGGCGCGGAGGGCCGGCCCTCCAGGAAAGGGGCGGGCGCCGGAAGTCGGGGGTTCCTGGCAGGCGCCGC
>VZTX01006384.1:447637-465035 GCA_013400915.1 Pardalotus punctatus | reverse complement strand
CGGGCGCCGCCATGTCGGACAGCGGCAGGGGCCCGGCCGCACCGCGCCCCCTGGGGGCCGCAGGGGGATTTTCAGCCCGGCCGCCATTTTCTTCCCTTTCTCGGCTCCCTTCGAGATGGACCTGAAGAATCCAATGAAGAAATGAACCCTGCGAGTGCAAATCTGAGAGGGAGCCGGCTGTGCCTGAGCGTTACCAGCCCCAGATGAGTCCCCAGCCTGTCACAGAACAGGTCAGGTTGGAAGGGACCACAGTGGGTCATCTGGTCCAACCTTGTGCTCAAACAGGGTCATCCCAGAGCCCATGGCACAGGATGGTGTCCAGATGGTGCTGGAATATCTCCAGTGAGGGATACTCCACAACCGCTCTGGGCAACCCGTTCCATGTGCGGTCATCAGAACAATAAAGAAGTTCTTCTTACTATTCAGGTGGAACTTCCTGTGCATCAGTTTCTGCCCATTGCTCTTGTCCTGTTGCTGGGCATTGTCAAGAAGAGCTTGGATCCATCCCCTTGACACCCTACTTTAGGTATTTATACACATTGATGAGGTCCTCTCCCAGTTGTCTCTTGGACTGTTCTTTCCCCAGCCCGGTGATTCGGCTGCACTGCTGCCCCTCACGTCGTGGGGACTTGCGGCTCTGGCTGTGCCTGGAGGAGTCCTCCATCTAAGCAGGTGACACACGTAAATTATCTGCTATCCCCACTCCCTTATTCCTCCAGCAATGAGGGGTGACAGGACAGCCACCCAGGTTTTCCAGGAGTAGCCTGTGGGTCGGCATACCCTTGGGGCCGGCCATCAGCCCTGCTGCCAGGCTCTCTTCATCTCCACTGCACAGCTGGGATAAAGCAGGGATTTTTTCCTAAAATATCTCCTAAAGGCTTTTTCACTTAAGTCCATCCCACGGATCTGAAAAATGTGGCAAGAGGCAGTTTTGGAAGTGGTCCTGCTGTGTGGCAGTTCCTGCCCTTTCCCAGCCATTTACAGCTGGGAGGATCCCAGGCCTTGCATAAGCATTGGCAGCTCTGTGTTAGAACCTTTTTTTTTTGTTTTTAACTGGAGGGGTGACACATGGAGACTGTGTGGCCCTGTGTGCCTGAACAACGATCCAGGTCCATTTCTATGCCTTCTACTGCAGGAGAAGACACTTTTCTTGTTCCCATTGTGTGATCCCAGGCTCTCTGGCATGGTCTGACCCATGAGGTGCAAGCAGTGACTCCAGGGACCAGTTTTCTTTTTCTGGAAGAACATAGCAGGATGCCTGTATTTTCTGAAGATCAGACTTCTCTGCTTTCTTGCCAATGCCTAGAGCTGAAAGTGGAATTGATGTTTTGAAACCTCCTTAAAACTGATTTCCTTCATTTCTTTAGTTTTATAAATAGAGGCTTTTGGCTTTAAGAATTTGATGACTCCTTTCCAGTGAAAACTCCTGAAAATGAAAGGCCCCATAGAATTCAACATGTTTTGGCAAGAATTACTCATTTTGTAGGAAAAAACTCGCTTTCATGTTCTAGATAGTTCTGCCATTTAAGGGCTGTACTCCTCCGATGGCGCTCTGGCATTTCTACAGCTATATATGGAGTCTCTTTGGTACTTGCTTGTGTTATCCTTGGAGCTGAGTAAAGGTCAGGCCAGGAAGCCTTTGATTGTAAATCTCCCCAGGCCACCTTGGTGCCCTTCCTGAATGCAATGAATGGGGAGCAAAGCAAGGTTTCTGTCATGCAGGCTGCGGGAGCTGACTGCTACAGGTGTGGCAGGAGCACGGTTGTTCCCCATTTACATGGTGAGGATATTAATAATTGAATTGCACTAACCATAAATATGAATACCTGATGGCAAAAAAAAAAAAAAAAAAGAAAAGAAAAGAAGAGGAGGTTTTTTTGCCTTTACTGAAGAGAGTCCCTTTCCCTTGGATTCATTATCACCAGGGCAGATCACAACAAAACTTGACAATCTTTTTAGACTTTCTTTAGGTATCTCACGAACATTGCACAATTTTATTTATTTTTCAGTTTGTTTTCCTAGCCATTTGCAATTGAGTTCCTCAAGAACTATCTTTACCTTGAGGTACAGAGCTTGCCAAAAACAAAGGGAAGTAAAATTAGGAAAGGAAGTTTACAGTATAACTAGGTTTTCCTTTCTGCCAGAATCAAACAGAAAGTTTTAATCTGTTTTCATTGTTTATTCCTTTTTTATTTCTTAAACAGGGGTGTTTTAATGGACAGTTTTCTGTTGGGTAGATTGGTCTTATGGTACAATCTTTAGTATGGTTAAGTTTTTTTAAAGATTTACGTTTTTTAAATGTAAAAGCTCTCTCAAGACTGCCCTGCACAGAAGCCACTCAACTGCAGTGCTCACAGCATACCTGTCTGATACTGGTGGGGGTCTGCTACCACCCTTTACTATAGAATTTGTCTTTAACTGTAAAGATGTGATGGATTAAACTTTTAGTTGTGTGCTTTCTCAGTCACATCCCTGCTGTTGGTAACAGTGGAACTCACTTAGCTGGATGCTTGCAATGACCAGGAGAGAGGGGCTTGCTGGCAAAGATTCACTTCCACTTTGCTGAAAGTCAGTGAGGCTGGACTAAGTCACGTAGTATTTGCACACAGAATGAAACCTGTTTTTTGGGGGTGAAACAATGTTGTATAACTGAAACTTGTGAAATGGTGACAAGTGTGTTTGCTTATCTGCTGCCATAGGTTGGTTTACTTCCTACAAAAGATCATCTGAGGATGGGGATATTGCAAGGCACCAAATTTGAAAAGAGGTGATGACTCAGACCATAACACTTCGACAGTTTCAAGAAGCTTGTGGGAGCAGTGTAGTTCAGTAAAATTAACTTCCTGCCGGTGCAGTTACTGCCACTGTTTGTCCATTACCAAGTATGAAACCTGAGTAGGCAGTGTCAAAAGTTCAGGTGGTGATGGGTTCAACGGGAATAACCAGGGTTGTGGGAAAGGAAAGAAGGGAGAGAGAGGAAGGTGCAGCAGGCCCCCAGAATTAAACCAAATATACTAATTTGATAAGTAAGGGAAGGAGAGTTTCCTCTGGTTCAGCTGGATCAAAATTCTCAACTGCCTGATGGTGCCATATGTTTTCTATGGAGACATAAAATTGTCTCCATCATAGTCTATTCCTTTCCTCACTCATTGCTTTGCTTTGCAACTCAGAAAGCTGCTGCCTTCCTTGCCTGCTCTCACTGCTTATTCATATTCCTCTGAAATATTTCCCATTACCTTTCTCCTACCATTTTTCAGGTGTCTTGGTACACACACGCACACTGTCCCTTTCCCTATCCTCCCCACACTGCTCTTAGCCCCTCCTTGGCTGAGGTGGGACAAGGTGCTGGTACTCAGAAATGGAGAGTGTGGGGCTAGATAATGTACATCCAGTGAGTGGGAAGCATTCTTCCTTCCAGAGAGCTTCCTCCTTAGATCTGCTTGGCAAAGAAAACTGCTTGTATTGCACACAGGAGACCTGAATGATGGGATGTCTGTAATAGTGCTGGAAAGAAAAATCCTCTGAGCCCTTCATCCTTGCAGTGCAGAAGCTTGGTCTATAACTCTTGAATGGCTTTGTCTCTGTCATAGGACATACACCTCCATCAGACTTGCATAGATTTTCTTTGTAGAAATTGTTATGATGAACTGATTGACAAAGTGTCATGTTCCCCTCTGCTCTGAGAAATTACAAGGGTTTCGAGAATATTTCCTCTATGACCTTCTTCTTACCTGAAAGCACAAATACTGTAAAAATGTATTAAGACGCGGTTGAACACATCTTCCTGTTCTACATTGTCAGTGATTTGTAGAGCGATGTGGAGTTTTGTGCTTTGAATAATCGAGTGACAAACTAAACAAGGAAACTGCTGTCCACTGAAGCGATGGGTGAGTCAAACGGTAGCCTGCGTGATGGGCTGACCTGTTCTTTCATGTCTTCTGTGGAGTATTTTGCACTGAGATTGCCAGAAATTTTCTGTCATTGCTCAATATGCTTTTTTTCCCCGCCTCCATCTTCTACCACAGTGTTTGATAGGTTAGGACAGGCTCTTGGGGTTACGTATGCAAGACATATATATGCATGTACATAAATACACACATAGGGAGAGATAACAAATATACTATTCATGAGCAGCACGTATCACTGTCAATTATCTTTCGCTGTGAGGACGCACCTGGAGAAGGTAGGACATCAAGTGCCAAGTGCTGTGTAGAGGGATTTGGTCCTGGCATTTAGCAGATATCTCTGGCTAGCACAGAATTAGGATTTTCCAGGAGTTTGAAGGGAGTGTAACTGTCACCATGGCATGGTGTTAAGATGAAGCTGTCCTCTGGGATCAGACGGGGGTATTAGTTACACAATGCAGCAGCTGCTGCTGGTCTGTTCTCTGGAGGTGTTGAAGGGAAAGGCAAAAAGTTTGTATCAGCAAATGTGGGAAGGATGGGTGTGATGTAAAGCAGCTAGATGAGCCACATCAACTGTCCTGCATGTCACAGCTCCAACGCTTCTGCCTGCCAAGTGGTTGGCAACACAGGCTGGTGTTTTATCTAACTGAGATTTTGTGCACCCTTGTTCTCTCACTTTTGCTGTTTAGAGTTGGTTTGGCTGATACCTGATCACTAAGTATTCTGCTGAGATCAAAAATTTCATCTGTCATTAGCGTGAGTTGTGAGTAGTCAGAATATCTAGTGATTGGGATGCCTGTGAACAGATTGTTGTAACCTTAAGTGCTAAAGCACAGATCTTGAGTGAATGGGATTTTCATATTTCCACTGATCTTTATGTAGTTTGGACAATTTCCACAGCAAAGGACATGTATTTTTAAATCCCCACCAGAGTCTTTAAAAGTGAATCTTTGGTCAGAGAGGTATTGCTTGAAGTTTTGAAAGCCATCCAGGCATTATTGCTACAGACTTTTTGTTAAGATCAGTGGGAGCAGGTTCACTGCTTGACCTTGAAAATCTCAGCTCTAGGTGTTCATCACCTTTTGGGCCAATAATCTAAGCAGAGGAAATTCAGGGAAAGGTCATTCACTTGTCTCTGTATTCACTCATTTTGTGAGAAAACATAGTTCAGTGCTTCTTTTCAGGATATTTCTATTTGCTTTAAAAGCCCACAGGAAGAGCAGCAGTCAGCCTTGAGGGTTTTTTTCCTGCAGTACAGCACTATGTGTAATCAAGGACTTGAGATTGTACCTGCAAGTGCTGTTTTTATGCTCTTTGTTTAGAGATTAATAAAGATTAACAAAGCCTAATACACCTACACTATTGTTTTGACTAACGACTACTAATTTCTGTAGCTAATGTTCTGCTATATTACATGAATGGTTGTAAAAGATGGCCCTGCATCGTTTGTTCTGCTCACCCTAAAATTTATCATTTTGCATGCAGACATTTACTACTCTGTTCCACACAATCGGGAGCAGCTCCTCAGCCCAGATTTGGATTGTCTTTGTTAAATAAGAAGAGCTGGGCTGAGCTCTGTCACCCCCAGGTTTAGCCCTCAAATTGCCCACTCTCCAAGTGTTGCCTGAGGTAAATCCTCTTGCAGAGGGAGTAAGAGCTCTCAGAGAATTAATTCATGGTCCAGTTACTTTTACAAAAAGTGAAGGATTTTCCATGGATTCTTCAGCTTCTCATTTTAAGACTTAGGGATGAGGCATATAAGATGTTGAGAAAGCTCAGGGGAGATCATAGGATGCTAATGCAGTGAGAGGACTTAGATCAGATGGTAAACATGCTAACTAGGGGAATGTGCAAAGAATAGAGAATCAAATCCATTTAACCTGCTGGCTCATGGCTTCCTTCTAAAGCTTTTAACCTCTGGCTGCTACACTTGGCTGCTTTCCCTTAGAAATTTTAATTGCTGGAAGAGACATGCACACACTGCTCCACGTGTGGTGGAGGACTGATTCAGTCTGGCTCAGTACCATTGCTGAGTGGAGTACCTTGGTATTCCTGATTTCCAGGAATGCTTTGCCTAGGTCTGTATCTGGTGCCTGCTTGTACACAGGACTGTGGCCAGACAGCAGGCAGAAGGTTAAACACAAGGTGGAACACTTGCTGTCTAAGAAGTGACTGTTCATGACACATTAAATGCTTCATTGCATCTTTTGTTTGAAGATTTCCAGGTATATTGGAAAAGAGTTTAAAACAACACACAGGCAGGTTCAGCTGGGAGGTTTTCAAAACATGCAAAGTAGCATCATTGACTCAACACACACTGGTACAGTCAGGGGTGCTGGCTGAATTTCTTCAAAATAAGGCTACATATGCAGGTGATTTAAACCTCCATTTTTGAAAGCATTGTTTTTGTTCATTCTATCTCTAGCTTATATACAAGAACTGTATGTAAAGTCCAGTTCTTTTTCAAATAAATGCCAGAGTGAAGTGAGAATTGGTGAAAGGTTGAAATAATTTTATCAGGCACTGTGAATACTCTGCATGCCCAAAACTCAAGTCTCAAATATTTCTTCTTCAGTGTAGCTCAAAGTGTGCCAGTTGCTCTCCACTACTTTTCCTGGGGAGCAGCAAAATGAGAAATTCTTCTTCATACATGTTTTGTCTGCCTATATAAAGTACAGCTGGTCTCCAGGCTGTTTTCTTCCTTTTTCTCTTAAATCTCTCTCTGTTTGTTGCTCACGTTGTTGCAGCCGTGAAGGCCAATGGCTGTAAAAGGGAAGGTTTGGAGGGAGAGACAGTATTTTTCATCTGGAGAAAAAGTAAGCAAGTTGTTAGGCACTTAAATTCTTTTCAGCTCTGAAATGTCTACTGTACAATAGAAAATTGAATTTTCATCTCCAGGGTTATCTTTTGAAGATTTTCTCGTGGTTGCCCTTGAGGGTCAGGCTTTGTGGATCACTTGTAGAGTGGGTTTATAACAAATGAGGTCTCTGTGCGGTTGAACAGTACAATCTGTGATAGTTTGTTTTGTCACAGGGACTGCTGGTGACCTTCAGCTTCGATGGGAGTAACAATCAACTGGTTCCTAACTGAGACCAGCGTCCTCGGGTGCCTGGGGCAGAGATTTTGAGTCTCAAAGAGCCTCCTCTGCGGGGGAGCCTTCCAAATACTGTATCATTATGGCACGTGAACCATTTCTTAAACTTTGCATCCCAGTTAATTTTTTCAGTCCGCACTGTACTAACTGATTGTGATCACCTTGTTAGCACTGATGAGTGTGATTTGCCTGCTGAGATTTTAATCACAATTTCTCCCAGGAGCCCACCACTTGCAGCAAGGGGTGGTGCAAATGTTTAACATAGCTGCTAATATTAAAAAGGGCTAGGACATCACTCTTTGGTGTTTTTAGTGGGGGGATGAGAAACATCTGTCTTGAATATTACAAGGAAAAAATACCTCAGCATGCAATTTCATGTGTGAATCTGTGGTACTCAGCAAGATGGAATGTGAGCTCTTGGGGAAGATCATATCATTCTTCAAAATGAGGCAAAAAGAGCAAAATAACTATCACAGGGGTGTGAGCTGGGGCTTTGTAAAACCTAATGTATTCCATTTTTCTGTTAGCCTTTTGTTTATCATGCTATTTTTCTCTCTTTTTTTTGGGAGGGGAAATAGCTTCGTGCCAGAATGTGTTATGACATGAATGAATAAGGACTGTCATTCATGTTGCAACATGTTATGAAAATATCCTGGAGAGCCTAAAATAGTCCAGAGAATAGCCATGTGTATAGCTTCAAAGCTCTAGTAAAAGTCAGTGGGGTCACTCATTTTGACTTCGCTCAGATCTACAGTGATATAAAGCCTTGAAAATGCAGTGATAGGTGCTCAGTTAGAATTGGGTGGGCCCCCGCTTCTCCTGGGAGTGCCACTGTTCCTACCCACCCCTGCTGACTAAGAAGAAAATTTTAAAAGCCAGGATTAAATTTAATTTTTATACTTATTTAACTATCAGGAATTCTGAAGAAGAAGACACGCCTCATCCAAGAAAACCTAGAGTTTCCAGCAGAACTGTGCAGTGTGAGATCCCTACAGAATCCTCAGTGGAAAAAAAAATATCCTGGTGTTGTTGGAGACATGCCATTTCTGCTGTGCTTGAAAAACAAAAAGTCACCTGTGCCTTTAGGCAGGAGTATCTTTCAAAAACACACCCCTCCCACCCAGCAGAACTACCAGGCTTTGCTGGAGTCATGCTTAAAGAACAAACGCTTGTTCACAGATGACACCTTCCCTGCTCACATCAGCTCTATTGGAACAGGAGCACTGCTAAAGAAACTGCCCCGAAATTTACAGTGGAAGAGGCCACATGTAAGTGACTTTCAGTGAGTACGGTGTAAGAAGATGATTACAGATGATAGCCAGCAAATAGTTTTAGCATTGAACAGACTACTCTTAGACTTTAATTTAGGTGTGCTTTAATGTCTCCAGGGATTATATTTATTGCATCAGGTGTCATTTTGGAAGCTGAGGTACATGGAGTTTCATAGTTTTCTTTGAAGCATTTGTTGCCCAAAATCATAATCAGCCTTTTTCAGTTTATATCCAGTAACACTTGAAGCAGGCAGGGAGAGGAGGCAAAGGGAGCAGGGAGAGTTGGTTTCCTTGGAGCTCACAACTATAGTGATCTCACCATGATTCTGAGGTGACAGATGAGATCCTTCTCCCCAGAGTTCAAGATCATGACCTTTTAGAAGATTTCTGAGTTTCTAGACAGTTTTTAGCCATGACCCCTCTTTCACATGACCCACATAGTGTTGTGATGCTGGAGGCTGCTTTTTCCCAGATAGGGCAGGTGCCTTATCCTTTTGCTGGGCTGGGTTTTATTTTCCCCTGCTTAACTGTTTAGTCTATTATGCTTGGAGCAGTCTTTTCCTAGCTCTCAAGGCTGAGCTCCTATCAAAGCCAGTGATTGAGCATCAGTCTGTGAGTTGGTTTTAGTTTTCGGCCCTTTGTTTTCCACTTGTGCTCACATTTCCAAGGCCTTTGCTGGTATTCCTGGCTTAAACTGAACATCACAAGAGACACCCAGTTGCAAGGGCTGGTCACAGAGCACGTTCTCATAACAAATGGGTAGATAACAAGTCTGGGAGGCCAGGACAGGGGCCTGGCACAGCTAGATAAAGCCTGTTACTAGCAATGCCAGTTCTTGTCTTACTGAGCCACTGAGCAGAGTATTGACAATCAGATCCTCCTGAAACTAATGCATAGAATTATGTGAGAATTTCAGAATTGCCTTGTCTGTAGGGAATTCTGCCAGGTAATAGCAGATAACACCTCCCAGCTAAGTTATTTTCTAGCTGTCATATTTTGTCAGCTTTAGACAATTTCTCAGAAGGATCAGGTATCTGCAAAAAAAGGGGTCAACATGAGTCCTGGCCTCTACAAAGCCCTTCAAGTGTCTCTCCACCCCTCAGATATTGGAATGAACTTGAAACCTCCTCTGTCTCTCAGTTCATTGTTCTGCTGCTCTGCTTTGATCCTTGGGGTGTCCTGTGTAGGTCCAGGATTTGGACTCAATGATCCTGATGGGTCCCTTCCAACTCAGCATATTCTGTTATTCAGTGATTCTAAAACTGCCTTGGGAAGAAGGCTGCTGTTTGCTCTGAATGCCAGATGCTCTGAGCAAAGACTCTCTGAGAATGGATGCTGGGCATCCTTCAGTCCCTGTGCTGCAGAGGAGATGCTGAGATTCTGCCATCACCTTGCAGGCTTGTAGCTTGCTGCATCTATGACTGATGGCCTGCAAACTGAACACCCAAACTCACCAAGGGCAGGGCTTGGTGTCTAATTACTGTGACTGCCTTCTGAGGGTTTGCTGTTTCTTTGCTACTGCCTGCAGGGGAAGCTAACAGTGTGAAACTTAGCTTGAGCAATTTCTGGGTCATTCGAGTGAAATGTAATTTTGACACTTAGGTTGTTAATTTAACCCCAGAGGCACTTGTGAAGGGAAAAAAAATCACAGCATTATTTTTCTCTGAACAATTATTCACAGACCTTCTCTTGTCACAGTAACAGCAATGTCTGTAGCAGCCATCAGTCTGTGGCTCAACTGTCAGTCAAACTGTGGCGATGTCAGCCAGGTTGGGTGAAAGTTTAAACAGTCACAGTCTGCCCTTGTAGCCTCTTCTGGCTGACACTTTTGGGAAGGACTGGGACTGGCAGGTTTGAAGGGTTGTCTTCTCAGCATGGTGTTCATGGAAAGCCACAGTGAGCACCAGTGACTTACACTGGAGACCAAACTCAACATAGACCAAGTGCAAATGTATGCCCAGGCTGGTGTCAGGTTAGTCAGAGCACATGACACTAGATTAATACCTGAGCCAGAGCAATGTCTGCTGGGATAAAGGGACTCATTATTTTAAAAGCTTTGACTTTGAAGTTAAACTAGCTCATGTTACTGTCTTAAATCTCTCCTTCCATCTTTTTTTTTTTTTTCCTTGTGCTTCCTAGGCTTTGCACAAAAGTCCTGTATTTTATGCTGCAAACAGAAAGCAGCTTGATCTCTGCCAAGGATTGGTGGGTAAGGAAAATCCTTTGTATAAATGTATAAGTATTCTTACACAAGATAACATTTTGCATGGAAGTTTAAATGTATAAAACTTGGCATGGAAATTGAAGGTGTCTATCTCACTTTGCTTGGCATGGTGTGGATAAAGTGATAATTTACTGGCATAGGCTCAGTAAATAAGCTGGCAAGCTTCGAGGTGGGATTTGAGGCATGAGAGGTGTCTCCACAAGCTGAAATCATCACTGTGTGTGGTTTCTGCCCACGCTAATAGGAAGTGATCCTGTACTCTTACTGGTCTGTGGTGTTGCTGCTTGACAATTGAACAGAGACCACAGAAGGACTTTATATTTGTACCTAGTACTTAGTGTATGTTCTCTTCTGAGCCTCGTAGTTAGAAAAATAATTTTATGCCTGTGTCGCTTGAAGTAAACAGGTATATTGTAATCTGCAAAACAGGTAGAGTGAGACTAAATTACTTTTTAAGTTCTTTATGTCCTTAAAAACAAAACTTGCTAAGTACAGTGTTACATGTGAGATGCACTAGAAATTATTTTATTTTCTGAAAAGCTAGTGTTTTCAAAGAAAAGTGGAAAAACATTTTTAATAGTGTGCCTTTATAGAGAACAGAAAAAACACCACACAGTGTCAGTAAACCCGACAATGTTTCCGTTGACAGTTATTGCTTGCTAAATTTCTTATTTAACCAAACAGTAACCAAATGAAAAGAGCATGAGAAAACAATTATAAACCAATCATGATTTGGTTAAGTAAAGCACATGTCTGGATCATCTAATTTTCTGTGTATGATTTGTTATAATTGTAAAGACATCAACACAACAGCTCTTCTTCTGGGATCTTGGTGGTGTTGCAGAACTTGGCTGAGAGCTCTTGCTTTTCAGCCAGCTGCATGTGTCCGTTTGTCTTGGCGCAGAGAACTGCTGGTTCCTGGCAGCCCTGGAGGCCCTGACGTTCCACCAGGACATCTTGGCTGCAGTCGTGCCGCAAAACCAGAGCTTTGAGAGGAAATATGCTGGCATTTTCCACTTCCGGGTACAGCTGCTGCCCCAGATTGCAGGAGATCCCCAGATATCCTCTGCTCTGTTGTGTGCCACACCCTTAGATAATTTGTATGTGGTTCCCCTTGGCCAGGGGCAAGTGGCCAGAGGGTATCCCAGTCTGGAGAGGAGCCCATCACCCCTCCCACAAGGTAGTGCACGAAGGGAATCAACTGCAAGCCACTCTGAGGATACATCTCTGCTTGGCTGCTCTCTCCAGCTGTGTCCTACCCATATTTTAACCCAGACAAAACTCTTTTTCAAGAGTGGCAATAGTCAGCAGGACCTGAGCACACCAGCTCCAATCTTCTATCCCTTTGCCTCACCCCTTGGTAAAACTGTGCTACCCTGCAGTTAGGAATTCCTTCCCCAGAAGTTCAGCTGGGGCTAGTTTCCCTGCATACTACTTTTACACCTGATACATCGGAGTGTTTTTCCCTCTGGCCGGGTGGGGCTTAGGAGTTGGCTCTGTGGGTGAGTCAGCACATCCCACTGACCCACAGCACCTTGTTCTGTGCCCACAGCTAGGTTATCTTGCCTTTCCTGTTGTTTCGAGGGGAGGTCCCTTGGCAGGGAAACATCAGCTCATTCCTTTCCCCTGACAGTTCTGGCACTTCGGGGAATGGGTTGATGTGGTGGTTGATGATCGGCTGCCGGTGAATGAGGCAGGGGAGCTGCTCTTTGTTTCTTCCGTCTACAAGAACGTGTTCTGGGGAGCCCTTCTGGAGAAGGCATATGCTAAGTAAGTGACTCATTTCAAGTTATGCAAATAGTCTCTCTAAAATATGTTGGTTGGTGCCTACACAGTTTGTTCTTGTTTATAAATGGATCTCGTAGGCCTTGCTACATTTGGAGTGTAGTAGATGGCTCTCATCTTTCAATTATTACACAGTAAAAGCTGCCATTGCAGTAGCTGCTATCAATCCAGGCCCTTGGCTTAAATCCAAGGGTTTAGGTGTGAAAACAGACCTATTGTGAGGGGCTATCCTCTGAGTGTTATCATTGTTTGCATGTATTGGCTTAGGCTGATGCCTTCCTTGTAAATACCGCAGAGGAGTGGAACACCACAGATAGAGATTTTCAAATGTGAATGATTTCCAAAGCCTCCTTTAATGTATTATCAGTGTGAGAAACCTCCAAGAATTTTCATTTTGGAGGTCTACTGAAGCATTGCACTTTGTTTTGGCAGGTGTTTTTGCTCTCACATCCCCAAAACTGAGGCATGTAGCAAGTCACACTGTGAGAACGGTGACTTCTCTCCAGGGTGTTTTGTCTACAGTGGTAAACTCTAGTGGTAGTAGTAGCACAAAGAGGAAGGCAACAAGACCTAACTGATGGAGTTTGTTAATATTTGGCTGAAATAATCTCTGCAGAGCAGGGAAGAATACTCTAGTTAACACTGAGAGAAAGATCACCCAAAGGTGAGAATGTTCAGTTATTTTCATTTGGTATTAGAATGAAAAGACTGGACCAAGTTGCCCTGCAATGATAATGAAAATCAGATTAGGGACTGAGCTCTCAAGACAGTATGTCTCTCAAGGCACTATATCTTAGCTACAGTACAGTGCCTGGTGATCAATTCAAGCAACATTCTCTAAGGCAGAGTTATCAAAGAGTTGTGATGGGCGTGTTCTTGTTACAGTGCAGTCAGGGATGACAGTGAGTGAAGAGTCCCTTTCAGACTATGGCCAATCTTGGAGGAAATTTTGTAGATTCCCTTCTTCCTCAATGCCAAAAATTCCCCTAAAATTAAACATGAGTTACAGCCTTCCTTTTGCTTTTTGCACACTTTTTTTTAATGTTTTAGTTGGCAAGCTGTTCTCAACCTGTCATCTGTGACTGAAACCCCAAGAATATATTGATGTCTTTTTTTTTGCTAGACTCTATGGCTCCTATGAAGATCTGCAGATTGGGCAAGTTTCAGAAGCCTTGGTGGATTTTACAGGGGGTGTCAATACAAGGATCAAGCTTGCAGAAGCTCCTCCTGATCTGTGGGATATCCTGACAAGGGCCACCTACAGCAGATCTCTCATGGGCTGTCAGACACGCTTAGGGGTGAGGCTTGGAGGGACATCAAATGGCTTTACAGCTAAAAGCCTTTCCAGACCTGTTTGCCTCTGCTTAGCTGGTCATTGTGACTCAAAAAGTATCAAAGCCACATAACATGTGGATTTCTGTAGAAGTCACATTCTTCATGTTAAACTTTTCTCATGGATTGATCCCCTGATGCTCTCAGCTCCCTGTTGTTAAGTTTAGGAACTGGTTTATCTATCAAAGAAATTCTATTAAATGGGGACCTACTACATGTTCCCATTTTTGTTAAATAGATTTTCCATTTTTACAGATGTTGCAATGAGGTAGAGACATGCATGGAATAAAGTTATAGCTAAGATAGGGAAGTGTGTAGGTCAGAACATGAATTCAAATCTTGGATTCCAAGCTCTATGTTACCACCTCAGCTGTTGGGAAACTCTGCATTTCTGAAAATGAAAACCTAACCTCCTGAACTTCTTTAAAGTGAGGTGGTCTCTAGCCAGAGATCCACAATTTAGGAAGGGACATTCACAATCAACCTCTCAGTTCCAAGCATGCTGCAAAATCTGCTCTTAGAAGCTTCCATTTATTTATTTATTTTCAGTTCTCCTTTTACTTTGAAAGTCATTGCTTACACAAGTACAGGTCTCTGCTATTGGAATGAGTCTGCTTATGAATAGGGATAGAATAAAAGGCTTATTTTCCTTCTGTTTCTCTTTCTTGTATACAGACAACAAAGGTCTTGAAGAATGGGCTTGTTGCTGGCCATGCCTACACAGTAACTGGTATTAGAAAGGTAAGACCAGCCCAAATGTCCTGGGTCCAGGTTAATTTGGGTATCAGCAATTTTAATTGCAGTCATAGGTTCAACCATTGATCAGAGCAACTATAATATCTCCTCCCCAATACTCTTTTTTTAGTCTAAGGCTAAAAGAGACTGTGTGCTTTGTTAAGATTCACTTTCTAAGTGTGTCCATTTTAATTTAGAGGCCTTGATGTAAAGGATGATGGTTATGGATCAGCATATCTTTAAGGGTAGCAATGATTCATAGGGCTCTGCTGAGACCTAGAAATGCATCTTAGCTGTTAAGGATGAGAGGACAGGCCATTGGGGCTGCTGGGAGGATGTGTTGAAACTTGGAGATGTACTTTTTACTTGGGGTAAAAAAACCTTCCTCTGAACTCAGTGGAGAGGCCATAGAGAACTGAAAATGCAAGGGCCAAAATATGAAAAACTGCAGATAGAAATGTGAGTCAGGGGTGGAGTAAGGGAACTGAACTCTGCTCCTGTGCAGAGAGTGGAGGGGGATCCCACTAATCTGCAGAAGTATTACTGGGAGTCCCCTTAGAATATTTGTCTAGAGGTGAAGGATGTGAAATAATAGGTCCCAAAGAGTAGGAGCTTTTTCCTCCTGAATTGGTGGATGACTGTCTTGTGCAGCCTCAAGAGGAGGTTGACAAGGATGGCAAAGGACTGTGTAGGGCTTTGGACATGTTCAATAACGCTAGCAAGAGATATGAGAAAGGGCAGAAGGGATGAGCTGGATGAGGCACGTCTGTGCCTCCCACAGGAGGAGCAGGAGGGGTTTAGATGTGGAGTTTTTCAGCAATGTGTCTCTCAGTCTGGCTCCTCTGATGAGACAAAGAGCCAGGCAGCATTAAGGGACTGACCAAGCGTGTGGAAGCTGTGTGAAATCAGCTTTTCTGCTGTGTGCTGCCAACAAATCCCCTAATTGGCCTGGCTCCCTCTCCTCCCACCATGGCATCCCAGTTCAGGAGGCATTAATCTGTGTGGTCACCCATTGGGGGCTGCATTGTGCTGTGCCATTCCTCTGGGGTCAGACTTGGTTTTCACATGAGTACAAAATGAGCAGATGTTGGAAAGGAAGAGGCATTTACAGTCAAGCCTTTAGATTAGGAATCTGTGATGTCTCTGGTTTCAGTTTAGAATGTAAGATGAAGCACCGTAATCTCTTTGTTGCTGGCATTCAGAGTTGCATGTTCAAAGATTTTTATCATCATACTTGCTGGCATCTGTGAGAACAAACAAAATCGTTGTTAATATCTGACATAGTACAATGACATAAACCACATGAGAACTGCTGAGATCTTGGTAAGAAGCATGGTGTTGCTTTTTTCCACAGGTGACCTGTCAGTATGGACCCGAAAACCTAGTGAGACTGAGAAATCCATGGGGAAAAATTGAGTGGAAAGGAGACTGGAGTGACAGGTGAGTTTAAAAAAGGAAAGGTGTGACACTGAGCAGAGGAAAGGTTTCTTGGAGGAAAGATGCTGCCATCTTCAGGCCTGAATTAATGTTGAGGGCAGCAGTAAGATAACAGGTGCTTGCACAGACCTTCTGGTGTCAAAGCAATGGCTCCATAGATTTATGTCTCCAACAGACAGTGCTTCTGGAGCTGGGCTCACTTCACACATACAGCCTCAATAAAATCAGTTCTGTTTTTCCTTTCACTAAATTGCAGAGGAAAAATAATATGAACCTGAGATGCTAACCATGATGCAGTGATCTGGAAAGCAGGGAAAGGGACAGATAGCTGTGCAGGAGGCTCTAAAAAAACCTCACATGTTTCAGGACATAGTAATTTATCACAGGAGGGCCCAGGAAAAATTTTCCATGGGCTGCAAGGTGTTGGAATTGGGTAGCTATGAAGGAATCCTCTGTCCTGGCTGCCTGGGGAAATGTAGTTGGGTATGAGATCAGAGGAAGCAAATAGTGAGGTAAATGGGCCCTATATTTGCATCTACTTTTTTTTTTTTTTTATTTTTTTAATTGGGGCCCATGAAAGACAGTGGTTTGCATTCTAGACTATGGGCAACTGTAAACTTGTGTCCTGTTCCTCTTTGAAGTGGAGCATGTTTCTTCCTTCCAAGCTTCACTTCATTCCCTGCACAGGCTGTTTGCTGAGGCTCTGGGCATAAAAAAGATGGAAGAGTACAGAGGTCATTTGGAATCTGAATGACTTTCACCTTGTCTGCAGAGCAGTAACTTCTCTGATGCGTGTCTGTCACATAATGACAACACACCAGCTGTTCTGTTGAAGAGCATAATGAGCAACATACTGCAGGCCTGCCTTTGAAATGACTCCCAGCTGCCTCTTGTGCTGTCCTAGTCATTCATTCATTACGCCAAACACTCTTCCTATTATGTCTCCTTTGACAGAAAATTAACCAACAAAGCAGGTCTAAATTTTTATATTTTAAGTACTTGGAAGCTGTGTGTTCAAGTGAAGGGAATGGCTGATGGAAATGGAACATTTCTGGCTTCTGCTGGAGAAAACTGGAGCCATTAAACTACATCTCATGGGACCCAGGGTGGTCATGGAGAGTCTCCTGTGGCTGAAGTTGTAGTGAGCTATAAGCATGGAGATATGTAGAAAAAGGAATTTGACCTCTTTTTATAGAGGAAAGCTATGTTTTCTGCCTTGAATTTGTTGCCACATTTGGTTAGTCACTTGATGTTTCCTCTTAGCTCTTACAAGTGGGAGCTGCTGAGCCCGAAGGAGAAGATTTTGCTGAGGAAAAAGAAGGATGATGGAGAATTCTGGTAATGGCACAGTCTTGCTTCTCCCCTCTCTGCCAGTAGCCCTGGGGCTGCACCTGGAGCTGAAGCAGCACATTTCCTCTTACGCCAAGGCATAGGTGATGTGCTTTATAGCAGCCCATGCCCCTCTCAGCTTGATGCTGTGAGAAGCAGTGGCTGTACTGACATGGGATGCACTGTTCTCCAGTGCAGGAGTGAGGGAGAAGCAGGACATTCCCAGGTCTCCTGGGCTGCTGGAGATAAAGGGCAGCTTTCAGGAGCTTTCGTCCTGCCTCTTTTT
>VZTX01006384.1:400871-447572 GCA_013400915.1 Pardalotus punctatus | reverse complement strand
GCGTTTTGTGCCTGCCTTTTTTTTTTTTTTTTTTTTTTTTTTTTAACATAGCTGTGGGAAGCTCTTGCTTGCCTGTTTATCCAGGGCTTTTGCCACGAGGTGGCAATGTTGCCGCCCCTGTAATTTCATTGCATCTCCTTTACTGGCAAGATTATTTTGTTCTCTGTTCTGTTATCCTTTCCTGACGTTTTAGTCGTGCATTTGCTACTCCTAGATGCTGCTGTTGAAGCAGACGCTCTCTTCTTTACTGCCTAATAAAATATGAGCATTACCATATGTAACACAGAATGGTGTGGCTTCGAAGTTCCCTGCTCCCTTTTCTTTTCATTTTATGAGCCATATGGACTAAACTAAACTGCTGACAATATGTCTCTTGGCACTCTTTTCCCAGGATGTCTCTGCAAGATTTTAAGATTCATTTTGTAGGTCTGGTGATCTGTAAATTAACTCCAGACCTGATGAGCCAGGAAGATGGGAAAAAGTGGATGTACTCCTTGAAGAGTGGGAGATGGGTTAAAGGAAGTACAGCAGGAGGAAGTCTGGGATTCTGTAATGGTGAGGGGTGCTCTTTTGGATGACTCTGGCTCTTGGATGCTTTGCTGACTCAGTTACCAGCTCCTTATAACCTCTTAATATAAAATTGATAACAGAAACATGTGCTTCGTGTTTAAGCCTCCACACAAACATCAGAAATAAGCATCTGAAGGACTTTGATTGGATTCTGCTATCACAGAAGATGCACTGCTTGCAAACATAGGGCAGTGGGCTGATTATAGCATGAAATAAGCTTTGGGATCCCAGGATCAATTGCCAGCACAGATCTGCTCTAGGGCATTAAACTTGTCTGTTAAAATTTGCATCCTCAGCACCTCTAGGGAGTGTGTTTTAAGTAGAGTGAATAAGAAAGTCAGAGACTCAGCTCTTCTGGAAGCAGAGCAGGTGGAGTCTGAAGTCGGGTAGCTCATATACCAGAGGTGAGAGAGGAATAGTGATACATTTATAAACAAAATGAGCTCTTAGTTGCATGTAAGCAGAAATATAGCTCCTTCTTCCTGGGTCTTTCTCCTGTCTTAGACAGTCGTTGCACTGCTAAACTTGTGAACTGCACCTTAAAATCAAATTCCTGTGGGGTCTGGAGATCCACACAACCTGTGACCTATTCAGTCCAATGCCAGGCATCATGTGGGAAGATGGCAATCAATTTTGTGCTAGAAAATGACATCAAAATTTTTTCTTGTTTCACTTAGGCAACTTTTGGATGAACCCTCAGTACTGGCTGAATGTGTTACCAGTTGAAGACAGCAAGAAAAGCCCAAGTTCATGCAATGTGGTTATATCCCTCATGCAGAAACACAGCAGCAAACACCGGAACCGAGCTCCTCACCTTTTCATTGGATTTTTACTCTATAAGGTGTGAAGAATTGCTTTGCTTTTCTTGCTCTCACCAAAGTGGAAAACTTCCAGCCCCTGTAGATTGTAGTGCTCTGCAGACCAAGAGTTTTGTTGTGCACAGGGATCTGTGCTCTTTCCTCCTGCCTGTGCCCAGTCTCTTCACTCATCAGGGCTAGGCTCCCTCAGGGTCTGTGCCCCCCTTGCTGCCTCTCCAGCAGTGTCACCCTACAGAGCAGTGAGATGTGCCTTCTGCTTCAAAGCACATTGGGTTTTATTTTGCTGCCTCTGAGGTTATGTCCAGTAGCTGGAAGAGGATTCCAGGAGTCCCCTTCCTTTGGGGCAGGACAAGTTCTGCCCTCAGGTTATTTCCAACCACGGTAAAATTGTGCCTGAGAAGTGTTCCTAGTATGACGTGGCAGCTGCCCATATGTGCATACTGCTGGCTGCCTGTGTGTCCAGAGATAAGTGGATATCGCAAGAAGGAGTGAGAGTTTCTTCCCTTCAATCCCCTGCTTATCCGAGTGCCTTGAGAGCCACTCTCCTCCCTTGTACAGAGCCACAGGTCTTGTTGCTGCTGTGAGCTTGCACAGTTATGGAGCAGTGACTGTGGGGAAGGGTTTTTGGGTGGAGGGACTGAGGTTTCTGAAGGCAAAGACCCCACATAGATGTATGTAGCTGCTCTGCTTCCCAGGAATGACTTGACTGTGTTTTGTGAAACAGAGATATCCTGACTGACAGATGCTCTGTTTCTTTTCCTCCTACAGGTGGGCCTACAGGTGAGTCCCCTGTCACCACTTGTCCAAGGCTGTTTTCTGGGAGAGCTGGGCTGGTGCAGCTGTTAACACTGGATGTGGTGTGTTTGCCTTTGTTCCTTGGCTGTCAGTGAGTGACAGTATTTCAGTTCAGTGAGGCACCACAGCAAGGCACTACTAATGCAGAACTATCCTCTGACTCTTCTGAAAAGCAGCCATATCAGGAAATCACATTTGCCTTAAAATGGGGCATTAGTTGTTTAACTTCTGGACTAGGTCTTCAAAGGTATTAGAAGTGGCACCAGCCTTTACCTGATGAGCACTTTAGCCCTGCTGCACTTGCGGGATGGTGCCCCAATTCTTGGCTGTGTCATGGGAGTAAGAGCTGCCTTTCTGCTGCCTTCCAGTCTTGGCATGAGGTGGGAAAAGAGCCTGTGCCCCATGCAAGTCAGAGATCTCCTAGGGAGCTCAGGTTCCTGGCTGGCTGGGAATGCTCTGGATCTGATGCTACAGGTGTTTTCAGCTTCCTCAGGCCAGCTGTATTTCTAGCATTTTCTTTATCCAAGAGCCTTTGAGGCCTGAGAAAGGGCCCTGGAACTTAAATCCTGATGTGAGTCCTGATTTTGGCCCTGGCCTCAGAGGGCTATTTAAAACAGGGAAAGATGTAGCTCCTTTTGTCTTTAAAGGGCATATCTAACCCTCTGTTCCTACTCAAATGAGAGTACACCTCTTAAATGAGAACTTGGGTTGGAAAAGAACTAGTTTGGGTATATGGTTAGGACAGCACAATTGTGTTCCTAGTTCCTGTATTCCCAGTGTGGTAACAATGAGGTAAGATGCCACTCCTTCCTGACTTAAATATCTTGGTCACTGTCAGGGTTACAAGCAAGGTAAACTTTCTGGCAGAGGGGGTCTGAGTGTGGCCCTAGCACAGTGCTCTGCCACACCTGAGTGGGAATGGTGGTAGCCAGGACTTTAATTTCAGGTTTGTAGTGGTTGCCAAGATCAATACAGAGATGGCAAACTGAGAGCATCTAAGGTATTGGAACTGCTGTCAACAGAGTATTGACTGGAATATAAAAACTTTGAATTTAACATAAGGGGCATGAGGAGGAGTAACCCTGAACCCTTCATAAGAAAGATTGCTCTATTAGTAAGAAAAATACTGGCAAAGGAAGAGGAATAGCATCTCCCCATGAGGTTGCAGAGTAAAATGGCTAAATGTTTTGAGGAACAGCCAAGATCAGAAGGTGACAGTAGTTTTAGCTAGCAGGATTATTTATTGGGCTTGTGTACTGGGCACTAAAATCAGTGGCATTAAAATTAATTCCATATCACCTGGATCAACACTTTATCTATTCTCCTGTGGCAGAAAAGGGCCTGCAGAGCAAAGAGTGCCAGACAGATCAAGGACACTTGCATGAGGTCAGGGCTAGGGCTTAGGTTGCTTGTGCAGTATGCTCAGACCACAGGTGCTCTGAAAAATTCCTAGCGCAATGGACAAGCTGGGGACAAAGTGCCTGGTCCCTGTGGGATATCAGGGGTGTTCTGGCTAGTGAAGGGCAGTCTCTAGAGCAGTTCCTGCCTGCAGTCATTTTGGCCAGTATAGCAAAGACTTTTACACTAGCCCCTTTGACAGGAACAGCTTTTCCTCCCCAGTCCTTGCTGCTGTTCCTAACAAGTAGTGTTATTTTTTTTTGTGAGTTGCAGGAAGCCCAGTCCTTTGTCATAGTAGTATTGGGCAAGGTGCTGCATGGTGAGAACCATCATGTCCTGTGAGGAGACTGAGTCCTTTAGGCTCTGCTACCTGCTTGTGCTGTAAAACAGGCTGAGATGTGAAGGAAGGCTGGCTGTGCCATGCCTGTGAATCCTTCACATGCCTTTTGTCCATGTGTTCAGCTGGGGCAGGAACACATTTCTCTTACCTTTCTTCCCTGAACAATACCAGGAGAGCAACAGAAAGCTGCCTCCAGGTTTCTTCACCCGACATCAGCCTGTGAACAAGCACCACATTTTCCTTGATGAGCGGGAAGTGACTCATGACTTCCATCTGGAGCCTTGTGTCTACGTGATTGTCCCATCCACCCTGGAGCCTCAGCAAGAGTCTGAGTTCATCCTGCGGGTCTTCTCCAGGAAGCACATTCTCCGGTGAGATGCTGCTGCCCCTCTTCCAGCACTTAATTCCCTGGGATGGTCTTGTCTTTCTAGTCTAATGGGGCAGCATAAGGACTTAACTCTGCAAAAAGCAACACAATCTCTTTTGGAGAGGTTGGCTGTGAATATCTCCTGCCTTAAGATTTTCAGTGGTTGAAGCACTGATTTTTGCCTTATCCTTTCAAAAAAGGCTGAGCTAGGCCCACACAATCCTTGCAGCATGCTCATGTTTGAGACTGTGAGAAGGATAAGAGCTTTCTAGTTCTGTTAGTTTGCCAGGAGTCCCTGCTGGCAAAGCTGGGACAGTTGCTTGTATGGAAATGGTGCTTTGGATACTTCAAATGCCAGCAGCTTTTGGGATGCTGTATCGACATGAGGCCTTCCCTTACTGCAGCTGTAACACCAGACAATAAAACACACACTGCAAGAGCAGGTTGGGGCCCCATCTGGCGAGGGGGATGCCACCTGTGGTGAGAAAAACACACAACTCTGAGATCTCTCCTTAACATGTCTGCTTTTTTGCTTCTCTAGGGAAATGGGTGGAAACACGAGCTTCACCCTCTCTAAGGTGAGTGGGTGGTCTGTGGCTCAGTCTACAGCTGAGTCTTGGGCTTTTACTGTTGGTCTGCCCTACGGAGAGGCTGAGTGAGAATGTCAACACTTGTGTTGCAGCACTTTTGAAAGCACTGCTTGTGTTTACAGAGTCCTTTGGACCAAGGGGACAGATGCAGTCAAATATGGGGGACAGGCAAAATTTTAGACAGCTTAGTTGCCTTTTTGCAAAGATCATTTAATGACACCATCTTACTTGCTCTGCAGTCTTTTCTGTTCATGGCTTTTTGGAGACTCATGGTCCATTCTTGCACTTCTCCCCATCCCTTTCATGCCTTGAAAGTTTTGAAGACATTATGGGACCTTAGCAGTACTATTCCCATGCAATGGCCTGAAGGTTATTTTAAAAATAACTGGTCTCAGTGGCAGTGCATGCACATCTTCAGCTTGTGCCAGGGAATTTATAGCATAGTCTGTTACCCTGGCATAAACAAGGCCTTTCCTGCTTTCATCTTCTCTGTTGGGCTGTATAAGGGAAGACAGAGACCCATCTCTCCTCTTGGCACAGAGTGAGCCCCATGCTTTGCACAGCTTGGGGTGGGGTGGGGGAAATGTTTCTCCCCATCAAATGTTATGTGAGTGTTTCTCTCCAAGAAATAGCATTTCTGTGATGTGGGGAGTTATCTTAGCAGTGGGTTGTGTTAGAAATGTAACACTGATTGCAGAGTGGGGAGAAGGTGGAAAGGGCAGGGAGCAAAATGCAGTTCTGGGGAAAGCATATTTTATAACTTGGTTGACAATATTTTTCTTCTGCAAGTAAATGATTTCTCATGTTTTTTTTTAATACCTTAAAGGAAATTGTTGATAGGTATGAAGGCAAGATTTGGGAGGATTTCTTCACAAAGCATTTTGAACAGGTAAGTGCTTGCATGAGCTGCCAGAGTAAACTCCTCCAGAGCTATTATGTAGCTCTGTGAAAGTAAAAGCGTGTGGATGTTCAAGGGAGGTCTGTGGAAATGTGGGGAACAGGGGCTATGGAGAGGAGGGTGGGCTGTGTGTACAGTGATGACTCCATGCAGCAAATTTGCCTGTGAAGCTTAGCAATATGATGGCGTTGAGACAGCCACAATTCTCTGCACAACAGGGTGTCAGTGCCTGGAACTTAATGTGGATGTGACAGTATCAAGAGGCTCAAAAAGTATTAGCAAACTGACGGGCAGAAAGTCCATAAACAAATACTGAAGGACTGGGCAGAGATGTGCCCTGTAAGATCACTTTTCCAACAGGGAAACAGCAGAATGGACTGCAGAAGCTGACCAGGCTCACGTGCTCTCCCTAAACATTAATTCCTATTGCCTGTACTGGGGACAAAGTGATGGGCTGTGTGGATCTGCCCCACCCTTTAGGGCATTTTTATATTCATTGGGGAGCTTACCTATTAGAGAACACCCCTGAAATATTGAACCTTGTCTCATATGTACCTCATCACAGTTAGATGGCAACTAACTTCCTTTGAGAGGTGAAATAGGTATAAGGTGTCCCATTATCTCCTTTCTCCCTAATTTTCCTAGTGAAATATGATCCTTACTGTGAAAGATTCTTTTTAGTGATCTCTCTGGCCTGATTTGGGATGGAGTTGACCATCAGGGATCCCGCTAACTGTGGTGAGGCATGCAAGTGTTTCACCTTTAGAAAACGTCACTGTGTTTATTTAGCATCATACCCTGTATCTGACAAACTCAATTCCACAAAAACAAATTTGCACTTTTAACAGGAATATTTTGATGGAAGCTGTTGCTAAAGACAAGCGATGCTTTCACATTTTGCCTGTTTAAGATTTTGGTTTTGAGAACGGTGTGGCTTTGATGTGCTAGGAATTGCCACATACTGGGACGTGCTGGCCCTTTGCTGTCAGGATGTCCAAGTACACACAGAAGCAGAGGCAGTACTGCCATTTCTGAAGGCTTTACCCTGGCAAGTCTCAATGATCTGAAAGCAGGCTTTTATTTCTGAAGAGTGACATTTAAAAAAATCCTCCAAACAAACGATTGTTGCAGCTTCTAAAAAATCTGTAAACTTTAGTATGACAAGAGGGAAGGAGAGTCTCTGCTTTGAAAAGTTTAGGGAGAAGTTTTCCAAAGTTTCCGTCTTTGGTTTTTGTTTGCTTGTAAATGATAAAAGGGGAATGTTTGAAGCAGCTCTCTTCACAGTGTGCTTGATAAGACAGATGGCACCAGGGCTGAAAGGTTAACGGTCTGCATCCTCACTCGGTGGAAATCTGCACTACTGCATTGATCTGTGTGGAACCCTGAGAACTTAGCACAGAGCGCACTGCAGCTCTTGCAGGCTCAGAATCTTGTCATATTCAAAGGGAGTCTTTTCTATCGATTTTCACAGTGGCTGGAGTGGGGCCAGAAAAGCAGAGAATGAAGATGGGATATGCTGGGAAAACAAAAGAGGGAGAAAAGTGATTTAATACTTGGGAAAAAAATATTAAAATTCTCTTCCATATCACAGAATCCTGAAATAAATGCTGTTCAGCTCCAGAGGATCTTGAATAATATATCTTGGAGAAGTAAGTGCTGAGAAGTAATGTTTCTGAAAAATAAGTCCTCTCAGAGAAAAGCCTCAGCTCCTGTATCTATTCCTTGAATTCTGGGAAGAGAAACTGGCTTCAATCTGACTGAACTGACTCTTCTGATACCCTGTTAGATTTCCAGAGCAAAAGGATTTGCTGAGGTGTGAATCAACATGGCAGAAATTTTATAAGCAGAGCTAATCTAGTTTGAATTTCAACAACTGGAAGAATGAGAACAAGCATGGATGCAGATTCTTAGTTTGACCTCCAAACCCAGCTTGACCTCAGCTTTAATTCTGAAACTGTAACTCATTTCACCCTGTGCCGCTGCTGCAGTCTCAGCAGCACAAAATTAGAAGATGTGGAAAGCCTGGTCTGTAGGAGTTTATGTGGTGAAGGAGGGTCTTGTCTTTACTTTCATGTGCCTGGTCCATGCTGCTTTTTCTATTTACTCTTCCCCGCTGTGCATGCACAGGGCTGTTCCTTGCTCTGTGTTTGGGAGACAGGATGAGGTGCAGGTGGCTTCTGTAACCCCTGCTTGTGAGACCCAGGTGAGCCTCGAGCTTGTCTCTCTCATGAGTGACATCCACTCTGCTGGGGGCAACCCAGAGCACTCCACAGACTCATAATTTGGTCCTTAGTTACAAATACCAGTACTGGACAGCAGTGAGGCATTGCAGTGGCTGTTTTCTTTGAACAATTACAATGAAATTATAGATATAATGTTGAATCCAGATTTTCTTCCCAGTGTCTTCACAGGTAACAATCAATATGCAACACAGAAAATACTCCATCCAGCCATTACAGGCAACAAAAGAGATGATCAAAAGACTGATGTGATGCCTTTTCTGCTTAAACTGAATATGATATTACTCTCTTTTCTACAAAGGTGAACAATGATAATTCTTGTGGCTTTGTGAACTGGCCCACCAGGCACTGTGTTCTCTGTGAGAAGGTTATATTGAACAGGGAGTCTTTATTTTTCTTAAGTTATTCATTTTAAGACAATGATTTTAAAATCTTTGCAGTACTCGATTCATATTTACTAAACAGGGCTATTACAATATTACAATTATTAAAGCATCTTGAATTTCTGCAGAAAAGGGATTGGTGAGTTATGATTCTGTCCCTTACTCAGTGGAAGGTACAGACCAACTGTAATCATGGTTTACAATGAGGTTAGAGCCTATTTCTGTTACTCTTCATGTAACTTATATATGAACCAGGAATGCTAGGCTTTGAGGCAGCATCATGTTTTCAGCAGTGCCTGTACTTTTAATTATATTAACAGAGCTGGCAGTGTGTCTGTGAAGGAGAGAGAGAGAGAGATGCTTAGTACAAGGGTTTCAATTAATCTGCAGTGCTGTTCCCCAAAGCTCTTCAGGTCAAGTGACTTTGCTCAAGGTCATGCAGTAAATTCTGTTTGGGATTAGAGCTTTGGATGTCCTTTTCCTTCCATTTTCTCTAATAGCTGGAGATAGTGTACCATATTTCATTCTATATTACATGCCTGCAGGGAGCTCATATTGGATTTTCTGAGACTAGTAGAATCCATCCTGTTGCCTCATATTTTTATCATCATAAATGATACATCTTCTCAAGTGGGTGTAAAATTTCACAAAGGCTTTGGGGCCTGAGCCCTCACAAGTAAGGGGGAATTTTGTGAGAGTCCATTTTTCTGAGAGATGTTCAATGACTCCCCAAAACTTTATTTTTTTTTCGTTTTTTTTTGTTTTGGTTGTTTTTTTTTTGTTCTCTGTCCAGATTTCCAGAGGTTTTGCCTGAATTTCAGTCTGGATTCCTGCCAAGGTATCTTGGCACTCCTGGATGTATCCTTGTCATGAGTGATACTTCTGACTCACATAATACTTCACTGGAGCATTATTTCTTAGGGCAGACTGGGTGTTACTGTGATTTCTTTACCACCAGAACATGACCCTGCTTATTGAACTTCTCACCCTCCATAATAACAGTTCAGCTGTGACAGACTGGAGCTGGTTTAGGAAAGGTTTTGAAATCAGCAGCCAGGTTTTCAATGACTTTAGTGGGAGGAGGATCAAGCCTATAAATAGGCACATGGGCTAAGAAATCATTATCCTCATATTATAATTGCATGGATGTTAGAGGGGCTGTAAGTTTTTGGGTTGTTGGGGCTTTTGGTTTGTTTTGGTTGTTTTTTCTTTTTTCTTTTTATTTAATATATGTAATGGGTGCTCTTTAATGTTTAATTGAGATGTTTTGACCTTAATTCTTCCACTAAGCTGAATGCCACTGGCACACTGAGTATCCAGGAATTCAGAGTCCTGTGGAAAAGGCTGCTTTTCTATTTGGTAGGACAGTAATTTCTATTCCCCCTTTCAATATCTCCCTGCTCACAATCCCTTTGGTGTGATCTGTTTGGTTTTGGGGGGTTTGGTTTGTTTAAAAATACTCCCTCATCCCACAGGAAGTTTTCCAGAAGAGAGACACTAACAGATCAGGAAAGCTTGACCTTGTGGAACTGCATGCAGCTGTGCAGGAGACAGGTGAGCCCACAGCATATTTTGGCAAGTCTCATCTTCTTATTCATGAAAGCTGAAAAAAAGCACAGAGCTGGAAAACATCTTGATAATGGTGTGTAGAGCCCAGGACAAGTGGAAAACATTATAGTTTGCATGGCCTTGGCCATCTCTTCTTCCTTCTTTAGTTGGGTAAACATATCTGAAAATTATTTTGCCATGGAATAGGCTGCTCACTCTTTCCTCAGTGTGGTCTTGCACTGAGAGTTGTCTGAAACAGAAGTGTCTTCCTATTTTAGACCCAATTTTAAAATCCCTTCCTGTGCGTTGCTAATTGAACTTTAAAAGATTGTGTGGGGTTGTGTGGATGCAGGAAGCCAGATCTAGCACCTATTAAATTGCTACCTCTGCTGCAGATGACAGCTCAGGGACCAAACCTGGAGTGTGAGACTTGCACAGAGCCAATACTGGTGCCAGACTTCATTAATGCAGTGTCTGAGGCTTGATCTAGAAATGGAAGATGATGCATATGGGTCCAAATACTGGACCAAGCTCTGTTGCTGGGAATTGTGTGGGGGCTGGAGCTCAGTCTTGTAGCTTCTTTTGCATGTTTACACCTTAAATATCATTCATCTTTTTGGTGCATGTTCACCCAGTTCATCTGAGTCATTGAAAGCACAGTGAGAAACCCAGGCAGACCTCTGCTAAAGCAAACTAAAATCCCAGGCCATGAATAGAAAATGCTTTTATTCCTTGCAAATGCTGCTGCTGCTTGACATTGGGACTGAAGCTTTCTGTATGAGCTTGCTCTGGATTTTCTTTTTCATCTCCTTTCCTACCCTCTTGGGAATATTGCTCTTAAACCCAGCTGCTGCTATTACCCTCATATCCCAGGAGCACAAGAGGCCTATTTGTATTTTATTCCAACTCTGGAAGGACTGTAAGTATAGGGAAGCAGACCTGAACCCTTTTAAATTTGGAGGAGGTATCTTCATCTAGAGGTCTCTTTTGGGCTAGCTAATATTTGATTATCTTAGGCCAGGATTAAAAAACAAAGCTGTTGGAGAAGGTATGATGTTCACTCAATTGTGCCATCTCATTCTGTTTGCCTTTTTCTCCTCCAATTTTATATAGGCATTTCACTCAGCAATGAAGTCTGTAATTTGATGGCAATCAGATATGGTGACCCTGACTTACAGATCAGCTTTGAGAGCTTTGTTTGCTTCATGCTTCGAGTGGAGATCATGGGAGGTGAGGCTGGCGCTCCGTGTCTGGCCAGGCAAGCTGGGCTGCCAGCTGAGCCCTGGCGTCTCTGAGGCTGCTCCCACTGGCAGTGGCAAGGTCAAAATTAGCAGGAGTGGATTTCTGAATAAACCAAGAGTAATCAATTTAAAGCAAGGGACAGATAGAGAGGAAGTGAAGCTCTCTCTTCTTGACCTTCCCACCAGTCCCTTCCTAAAGACATCTGAGTTGTACATATCAGAGTGATTTAGCTCTCTGCACCAGCCTTCTGGAGGAAGAGGTAGGCAAATTACAGATGAAGACTACTTGTTTTCTTTGAAGAGGACAACCTTGAAATACACCTTCTCCAGGAAGAAGAAAGCTTTGGAATATATTTTTGATGGACTGCTGTTGTGATGATGAGACAGCTGACACTCAGATCATGCTGCAGACACCTTGCACATGTCCCAGAATTGTAGTGGGTAAGGTTGGGACCAGCAGCATTTTGGGGTTTCACAGATGGATGGGCAGACAGTAACATGCCTGACTTTATTCAGCTGCTCCCAGTGTTCCAGCCTCCAGGGATCTTCCAGTAACAGAAGAGAGGAGCTCACATGCACTTGAGAATAGCCTACAAACTCTGCCTTTGAGGATTTTCCTGAGACAGCGCCTTGGCTGTGGTGATCTCTTGGCTATCAAGTTTACACTCCTCATTTACTTCTTTTACAGAGGCCTTTCGCAACTTGACACAAGATGGCAAAGGGATATATCTCCGGGAATCTGAGGTAAAGCCCATTCCCTGACTGTGAAATGCAGGCCCCTTTGTTGCATGTGGCACTGCATGTTTTGTTCTGTAGCGTTAGAAAAGGAATCTATAACTGACTGCTTACAGGGCAGGTTACAAACAACAAGGAAATTCAGGCTTCAAGTCTTCTGCTTTATTATGGCTTCTATTCCTTCTGGAGGCAGAATATCTCCAATGCCCTGTAGTCCAGTCCAGGTGTGAAGATGGCAGAGGTCTCACAGGGACGGATTATTTCAACCCTCTTTCCATATTATTTTACAGTGGATGATGATGACACTTTATTCCTGAAGCAATGCTGTAGAGGAGGAGACAATCAGACCTGTACCAGGATGAGGAAGGCTGCCTTGTTTCAACTTTTTACTTCATATGAGAAGTCTTTCCCTCAAGTGGACTTAACCTAATAACCACAGATTTGGTGAACTGAAGTTTTGCTAAGTAACATACTTTTTTTGGGTCCTATTTCACTTCAGACACCCCTTCTGAGGAGAAACCATTGGGCGCCAACCACCACAAGTGCACAGTGGGACTCCCTGGAGCGTGGTGGCTGAGCTGTTGGGGTCACCCACTTCATACTGATGTTATGCTGCTGTTATAGGCACACATTTTGGTAGTGCCCAGAGGCTGTGCTTGGTGACGGTGCTCTTGAGTCTGGGAGATAAATGGCCCCTGTCCTGAGTAGCCTGTCCCCTGATAGAGGGAATCCCAGTTCTGCTAGGCCATGGTAGAGGACTGGAATCTCTGTGCTTCTGGGAAAGAAGGGATGGAGACTCACTGAATGAATGGACACTCCTCCCTAGCCCTGACTTGGAAAGGTGATTTGCAAGAATTCAAAACATCTCTTTTGCTTTTATAAGTTAACTTAGCCCTATCGAAGTGACCCTAAGTTGATTTGACCAAGTGATGAGCTGGGCCTCCAAATGTTTGTTGTATGATGATTGCATATTTATTTCAGAAACATAGTGGGTTTTTTCTGTGGATTGAAAAGTGTGGTACAGTGAAAAGTAAAATGATCCCATATTGTTTTTAAGTCTCCAGAGACTGGCAGGGAGTGCATGTTCTCAGTAGCATGATATAAAAGGTGTCTGGTAAAACATTTGGATATTTATCAGTTAGTTTTTATATAGGGTGGGGGTGTGTGTGTACTTCTAAAGGATGCAGGAAAATGTAGGTTGTAGCTAATTAAATAGTGCAACCCAGGTGCATAGCTGTGAACAGCATTAGAGAACATGGTATAAGTGGGACTATTCACGTCAAAATCCATGAGACTGTTATTTGATGCTGCTATCTGTAGGATCCTTTCCTACTTTCTTACCATTCATTTATTTGGGCTGGAAATTTCCATGCTAAGTGTCTGTTACAAGTTACTGCTTTATTTATTTTTTTTTTTTATATTTTTTTAAAATTATTTTTATTCCTGCAGACAGCTCAGTTGTGGCTCTTTTACAGTGCACAGCCTAGTCTGAGTCTGGGTGCTAAATGGAACAGAGCTCTAATGGGAATGAACATATAATGAAAGACCATACTCTAATGCCTTTGTAGGAAGGAGTTATATTTAGCTTGCATAGCCAGCCTTCCCTCTGGCTTTTTGTGACTTTTTAGGTGCTTAATCTCATAAATATTTTTTCAGAGTGCATGTGAGTTTCGGGAATGAGGTGGACTGTGGATAAGAAAGTAAACATGGGCAAAAGACTGAGTTCAGGGGTGTGCTTACCACTGCACTGAGGACTGTGCAATATCATAAGCATATTTATAGAGGAACTCCATTGCATACAAGTGTTCCCAGTCAGGAGGCATTAAACAGTAAAAACAACAGCATGCACTTTATTCCCCAGAACAGTCTGTTTCTAGGCAATATCATTTTCATCCTGTTTTTATGAGAAAACTGTTAGAACCAGATAAATAGATGGCTGTGTTGGTACTTGGTTATTACAGATTATATATCTATCATCTATTGTGAGTGACCTGCTGTGCTGCCACTTGGAGCCACAGGGTTCAGGTCTGTGAAGTGTAGCAGGTTAGACGAGGCAGGGACACCCAGGGCCCCTGGACCAGCTGAGGGCTCCGTGTCCCGCTGGGGTCCCAAAGAAGCTCCGTGTCCCGCCGGTGCCTGAGGAGGCTCTGTCAGCAGCTCCCTTCCTTCTCAACACATGCCTCTGTTTCCTTTTGTGCCTCGCAGCTGAACATGGTGGGCAAACTAAATTAGCCTTATTTAATTTGCACTCAACTCAGCAGGGGATGTTATAACCACTGATTTACTGTGTGCAGGAGCAGCGCTGGAAGAACCAAAAAGGTTGGTTGAGGGAGCACAGGTCCTGCTTTTCTAAGCGTGCTCTGGAGAGGATGGTCGCTGGTACCCGTGGGGATGTCCAGGGGGATCTGTGTCAGTGCAGAGTGTTCACAGCAGGCTCTGTTGGACAGGATGGGATGGAAATCTGCCGGTCCCAACTGGGTTTGTTGCACAATGTGTAATCAGCGCAGCAAGTGTCAGTTGAGGCCGGGAGTGTGCCAGACGTAGCTCTGCCACAGGCTGTGTGCAAAACTGGTGCAGGACACCCAGTTTCAAATTGAAGTTCATTTTAATGTTGTACACATTGTTTTTTCTATCAGATTTTGTACTTACTTCACACCTCTTTAATGCAGAGCAATGTAATTGCAGGGAGATTATTTTGCTATTGATTACTTGATCCAGGAAAGAAACAGAATTCATCCATGCCATGAATCACTAAGCATTTGCAGCAATAAACTTTATTGAGCCATGTGACTTGCTGTTACAGAATTGTAAAGAATGCTTTACTGGAATGATTATACCAAACCATGTACAATTCAAACTGAATTAGCTGGCTCACAATAAAATGTTTTTGGCAAGGGCACCTACTCGGACACTGTGAAGCTTTTATATTGCTAACAGAATAATGTTTTCTGGGCAATTCTGAAGATATATTACTCCTCATTTACAATGTGCATTGTGAAAAAATGGTCTAAAATGCTGCTGAAGGATGCATTCATTTGTAACCACAGCATTTACAGGGATGCTGAGCTTTGCAGTGGGTGGTATTGCTCTAGCAGAAATGAAAGAAAAGTGGGACTGTGGCTTGAGACTAGTATTGCTAATAAAAGTCCTTTTTGGAAAAGGCAGGTGCAAGAATAGCAAATAATGTCTGGAGTGGGAAGAGGAGATGGATGGTGAAGTATCACTGTAACAATAAGACTGAGATGAAATTGAAAGGAACTAATCAACCCTTTGCAAACAAAGTCTTCAGCTAGAGCTTATTGCTGCAAATACACACATACAAGTGGAAATATTTCATGTTTCCTGGCTATAGTTGGTGCACACATTTAGGGTGCAGTTGGGGTACAGCAGATGGCAGTCATCCTCACTGCTCACATGCCATCTGCATGGCCAGGGCTTCTGTCTAGGTGGCAACAGGACAGGCTCTACTCTCAAGGCTAACAGGATTCAGAAAGAGCTAAGACTTGCAGGAATGACAAGCGTAGCTGGAGAGGTCATGGCTTTAGTGAAGAGCTGTAGCAGTTTCAGGCAAAAGGGGAAGAGCTGTCCTCCGTGGACAAGTCCCCACAAGGCAAATCACCCCAAGATCATGGGGGCTCTTGCCCTTAGGCAGCTAGGGATGACCACCCTAGAGATACCAAGCTGGCTCAGGTTTGAGATAGGCGGAAATATTCAATCTGTGTATTCCCTTCTGGGTAATTGATTAAATGCTGTTGAGACACTGCGGTGTAATTCTCTGTCTGAGGTCATATCTCTCCTTTTACCAGTTTTATAGTGGGGCCACCAGGACTTCTGCCCTACCTGAAAGCATATTGCAGTCCTTTGCTGGGAGATATTCTATTAATGAAAGTGGCTACTGCACTCTCATAGCTGTCCAAGCTGTGCCAGCAGACTTTGATCATACCACGAGATGCTCTGTGTAGAATGAGTAATGTTGCTTTATTTTTGATTATTAAGCACTACATGTAATCCTAACTCTACAACCTACAAATGGACCTCTAGACGGGCAAGTTGTCATTGGACTGGCACCATAAAAATGAGAACTTTGGAAGCTTTTGGAAGGAAAAGCCTGTTTCCCAGGGAAGGTGATGCTTGAGAACTGTCCACTGAGCAGAGTGGGTACAAAGTGTCCCACTAGTGCAGACCTTTGCACAGGGCAGTGATGGGAGTGAAGAGACAACATGGGAACATGGAGTCAAAGCCACTGCTAAATCCAAGTGTCCACTAGTTCTTGCTCACCCTCTCTCCAGTCCGACAACCCCACCAGGAGACTCAGTTCAGGCAATGGGATTTCAAAATTTGCAAACCTAACATCTTGTTTTATTTCCTCTGTGAGCTGTTCAGGTCAGTGTTTCAAGCATTTTACTCAAACATGGAGAGCTGTGGAGAATTTTCTCCTAAAGTTAGTCCTGCTAGACTCTGATTGAATGCAAACCTGTGCTCCAATGTGGAAGAGGGTGAAAAGCTGGAGTGTGATACAGAGGTATGATATTTACATCCAGATTCAGAAAACTGAAGGGTAAAATTCCCCTTTGTTATTATTTACAGTGCCACAGTGCTGAGGAGAGAAAGATCGGGTCCCCAGGGTGATGGTTACTACATGACAGCGGAGCAGGACTCTTGTGGTTTACTTAAAAAAAGAAGTACTTCTGCAGTTCCCCGGGAGAGTGATCTGTGTTCAGCCTGGGGCTCTGTTGAGAGATAAGATTTGACCTGGACCTCAGCCTCCTGAGGTCCTCTTCTCTTTGCATACCACAGCACTGCTGCTCTGTAATCCTCTTACTTCTGGGAACTGTTTTTTTCCCATAACCAACACTTGTTTCTTGTTGGCATCCAGGAGCTCAAGTTATGACCTTATCCAAAGTTTTGAGGCTTGGCAAGAAGCCAGCGATCTCTGGGTAGTTCTTCAGCACCCCTCTATCGGCACACACACCCACACATTCCTGTGAACCCTATGTCACCTTCCTTAAAAACTGTTGCAATGCTGTGCTGAAAAAGAAGGCAAAAAATCTTTTTTTTTTTTTTTTCCCTTTCCTCTGCTCAGGGAGCAGCTCCTTGCAGAATGAAATGCTAACGAGTGCCTTTGCCTTTCCTTCTTGCTGTGTCTTACACTGAATTAGACCTGAAAAGCAGTATCACCAAGCTTGAAGTTCAATTTATCAGTGCAGTCAGGATTGATTTGTTACACTACCTATTCTGGGGAAATGAATGTCTCCATCGCGCTCCCTTCCAGTGCAGGCAGACCTTTGTTTTGCTCACATCAGCCATGTAATGTAGGAAGCTGACATTCCAAAGATAAAGGAAAAAACCTACAAAATCCTGACTAATTCTACCCAGCCTGGCAGTGCCAGAGAGTCATGCCACTTGCAAAGGACACGCTCGGCATTGTGGTGGCTGCAGATACCAGGCAGAAGTGCTCTCCACCTGGGCTTATCTGCAGGTTTTTTGTTATTGAATAAGTGTTAAATGCCATAAGTGCCCAAGAAAATTACTCTTGGATGAATTACATGTCCCCTTTATCGCTATTAATGCTGTAGCTGGACCATCGTGTTGATCCTTGGAACTCAAATTCACAGTAAGAGTCAGGTTGAAAACAAACTTGATTTTTGTACACATTTTCAGCTGTTTTGCAAGACAAGAAAAATGGACTTTGCTACTGCTGTTGAGGACGAAAATTTTCAGTCATAGTCTAGCACAGGGGATCTCCATTAAGAGAGCAGGCAATTATAAAGCCAGTTTTCTCTTGCAGCCCATTTTGATGAAATATTTGCAATGAATCACACACAAATGTGGGAATTGCATTTTCAGATTCAAAAGACCCACAATGTGGATTGCTATGAAGTGTTACAGTTTTAAAAGACTTTTTTTTTTTTTCCTAACTTGTCATGCACACATCAAATATGGAGGGAAGGGTTAAGAACTGTGCACCCTCCACACAGCATTCTTCATGCTCCTGGAAATGTGGCTACAAGAAGGATGTCTATAGCTGGTGCTCATTAAGTGAGGTGAAATGAAAGCCGTAGTTGCTCTAAAGTAGCTTTTTTTTCCTCAGGTAAAAGCAGGGTTTCTTTCTCATAAATATGCTGCAGCTAGACATAAATGACTTATTGCTTGAAAGCAGCTCTGCACTGCTGAAAAGCTGGAGCACAAGAGTGAGAAATTTGGTCTTAAGCTACCCTGAGTGGGTGCTTTCAGCCTGGCTGCTGGCAGCAGCAATGCCGCTTTTTGCCTGGGCTGAGGCTGCTGAGGGCTCCTGCCTCTGCAGCTAAACACTGAGCTTCTAGAGGATGCAGGAGTGGGATTATGTCTGTGATTACCTCATTACCATAGTCTCTCCCTTTCCACTGCCCTCTTCAAAACCAGCGTGTTAGCTTGGAATACTGCTCCAGAAACTGGGGCCATGCTTGCTCTGTCAGTCTTTAGGAACAGCCCCCTATTAATGGAGTGGGTGATGCAGACCGTTGGAGCACACAAGTACACCCTTTCCAGACAATGGAGAATGGCCACAGGCCTGCTTTGGATACAATGAATATTTTGAAGGGCATGAGATACATCTTTGGGTATGAGATTTCCTGTTGATCCTTCTCTACAACCTGGACGTTTATTATAATTTACTGTGTCTCCTTTTAAAAGGAGAAAGAAAACAATCTCAGCATCAGCCACTCTTCCTAGCTGCTCCTTAATCTCAGCAGGGTCATAACCCTAGTCTTAAAAACTGTCTCCTACTCTTAGAGCATAGGTACACGTGTACCAAAAGACTAACACTGAGGGGCTGAGGTGTTCCTCTGATCCTCTGGCCAACATTAACTCCACCTTTCATTAGCTCCAGCTCTGCAAACTGATGTCTGACATCCTGCAGGAACTGGCTCGTGTTGGACCACATGTCCCAGCACCAGGGTGTGACTGCACCCAGGAGAGGTGTGGCACAGGCCAGTGGAGGTCTTATTTTAACTTGGAGCTACGCTTGTCTCAGAGCCCTTTTCTGAAACCCAGGTAAAGCCCATGCTGAATGCATCTCTTGTGCACAACTTCTATCAGCATTGCACTATCTGCCTTTTAATGGAGCTGGGGAAATGTCAGCCTGATGTTAAGATGCGTGTTCTCAGGGACTCTGACTCCTGGCCTCCCAACACTCATGGGGCAAATATGGACACGAGAAATAACCCTAAGCATCTCCAAAGTAGTTTGATCTGAAGGGCTCATTATTTTTGAACAGCTGAGTTGAATGTTACTGAGAACTCAATTTCCATTTCAGCTTGCTTTTCTGCTTGTGCAGGGCAGAGTGTGGGAGCAAGGCTTGGGCACTTCAGGGCCTCCTCTGTCTGGATCAATATTTTCCAATGTGCACAAGTTTCCAAGAGTTTAAACCACTGAGTTTGGCAGAACTTTAATTGTATCAAATGCAAAAAAGAAAAGGATACTCTATCAAACTAACACATAGCTAAGCACATAAAGAATTTAGGGGATGAATTAACAGAAGATAATTCATATACTGCAAGAATAAATTGCCAAGTCCAAGAGAAGGAACTCCCATTTATTTTTTTTTCTTTTTTTTTTTTTTTTTTTTTTGTTTACAAGTACTTGGGAATACAAAAAAAATGGGAAGAGGCTATGTGGAAGTGCCATTCCTCAACACTATAAATTATGAAAAATGTTGCAATAAATCTGAAGACCATGAGAGAACTTCTGTCAGTTCTGACCACCTGATGGAGCTGAAGGAAGCTGAGAAGTCCACATTACCTTGCTGAATTAAGGTGCCAGAACCTGGGCTAGACACAGCTGTCACTGGAGAGCTTACTGTGACAGGAAATAAGCCCTTCCTGCTGTGAGGCAGACATTCTTCCTTTCTCAGATTATTTAAAACAACCAGAGGAAACACATCCTCAGGTGGCCCATGCTGTTGCATTCACCTGAAATTTAGGATCAGCTGAGAGTGTTTCTCCCCAGTGACTTGGCATACAGAATCATAGAATAATTTGGTTTGGAAGGGACTTTCAAAGGTTATCCAGCCCATCCCTCTGGCAGTAAGCAGGGATATCTTCAACTAGACCAGATTACTCAGAGCCTTGTCAAACCCGGCTTTGAATGTTTCCAGGGACAGGTCATCTGCCCCCTCTCTGGGCAATGTGTTCCAGTAGTTCACCATCTTCATTGGAAGAAATGTCTTCCTTATATCTAACTCTCATTCAGTTTAAAGCCTTTCCCCCTTGTCCTGTCACTACCTGCTCATGCGAAAAATCCCTGTCCATCTTTTTTGTGGTATTGGAAGGTGCTCTAAGGTCTCCATGGGGCCTTCTCTTCTCCAGGCTGAACAACCCCAGTTCTCTCAGCCTGTCTTTGTAGGAGAGGTGCTACAGCCCTCTGAGCATCTTTGTGGCTTGCTCTGGCCTCATCCAATAGATCCACATCCTTCTTAGGTTGGGGGTCCCAGAGCTGTTTTCAGTACTCCAGGTAGGGTTTCATGAGAGCAGAGTCTCACAAGTAGAGGGAGAGAATCCCCTCCCTGGACCTGCTGGCCACATTCCTTTTGATGCAGCCCAGGATGTGGTTGGCAATATATAAAGAGCTGCCTTTAGTTAACAAAGCCCAGAGAGAAGGTCTCCTGGTTGTTGGTAAAGCTGCTTTCCTAAGAGGCTGTGCTGGATGCTTATGCCCTTCCCAGGATGGGTCCAGGAGCTGAGCTGGCTGTTTTGCAGGGGTGAATGGCAGGGTGAAGGTCCTGCAGTGTCAGCTGAGGATGTCTTTCTGCTCTTTGTGTTAAGTCAGTGTTTTTCCTTCGGTGAATGACTCTGGGCTTGGGATTGTTGTGGTGAGGAATGAGGCTGTTCTGATGTTAACAGGAGGTGGTTGCAATGGGATCAACCCCTTCTGCATTGCTCAGGTAGCAGGGTGAAAGTACTCCAGGGGTGAGCAAGCCATGGGGTGGCACAGAGGTGGGAGGTGGGCACACAGTGCCTCCATCAGTAGCCCAGCTCTTGGGTGCTGCCAAGGATATGCTCGCCTGCCCTATTGCCCCCAAAACAGAGACTACTCCTGGCTGCATCTGGACTGTGCAGGGACAGCCAGCCTGGGACCTCAGCCCCTTCTTGCATTCAGCACATGGAGGAGGGAAATTAAAGGAGTCATCCTCCTAAGTCAGGCTTTTTGTACAGCTCTTCAAACCTAGAAACCACTCCTTTTTCTCCTGGCACTAGGCTCAGCCTGCTGAAACAAAGATTAAAAGCCTGGATTCCTCTAAAGATTCTTCAGTGGCAGCCCAAACAGACTCCCTAGAGAAGATTAACTATCCCCTGTGCTGAGGGGAGTTTGAGCTTTAGCAAAAGGGACTGATGAGAAAAACATAGGTGTAGTACTGCAAAGATGAATTTGATAAAGGTGGGCAGAGCACAGTGGAGGCATGAAAGGCTGGTTAAGTGTTTGCTTTTATGTATAGCTGAGTTCTAGGTCTTTAGACAAGACTTAATCTTTTCTATAAACAAATAACACATTCATTTACATGAATAATCCACATTTCTTATGCAAATCATTTCCCTGCTGCTATTTCTACTGAGAATAATATTCAGTATAATTACCACATTTATTTAGTGAATCTATTTACACAGGGTAGCTCTCTGTCCATGAACGCTCTTCACCAGAGAGGCCCAAAGAGCAACAGGGGAGCCCAAGCTGCCAGTCATGTGTGCCCTCTGCTTTCTATTTTTGTTCCCATGAAGCATTCTGGGACTGTTGGAGATGTCTAGGCAAGTGCAGAAGGATGCCAGCATCCAGCCTCCATCCCAGGCAGAGCACCTGCTGCTAATGGAAGGCAGCTCTCCCCTGCTCACCAGCCTGCTGTTTGAGCTCCAGCTAACTATAATGAGGCAAGGCACTTTGAATAATAACTTTCCTTTGGGTATAAAGCTATCTTAATTTTTTGTGTGTTTAAGTTGGTAATTGCCACAGAGTTTGAAAATCTTCCAGGTTTTACCACTCTTAATTATGTTCTCATGCATATGCATCCCCTGCTTGTGTGCTCATTACTGTGAGGAGATCAGAACCCCAAACGTTGGAGCTGTTCCCTTCAATTATCTTCCATATGCCGAAGTTCCTGGGAAATACCTCTCCTGCATGGGATGGCCCAAGTTATTTGGAGAACATCTTGCTGTCCAGGGCATATTTTGCTCTGGGTGGTAAAATCAAGATGTGCTCCAACCCTCACATGTCCCGGACTGCTCCTACCTGGGATGTCTCCTTGCTTGTAGCACTAGCTGTTGAAATACTTGTTCAGGGGAAGTTATTAAGGTGTCCTAATGGAAAATATTTCAAGTTTCTAGGGCCCTGATTGCCTCTTTACCTGCTCTGTTTGCATCTATTGATCGTTCTGGTTCAACAAGACCCTCTGGGACTAACAAACTCGAACAGGTTTGAATGCATTCATGAGGTTCTATGCGGGGAAAGAAAAATAATGCTGTTGGGCTTCTGACTTGTTCTTGCTCAATAACAGCAAAACAAATGTGTGCAATTAAACATTACTTTGTTTTCTAAACAGCAGCCTTGAAATTTTGTCCTGCTAATGGGGGAATCAAGCTGCTGCTTTGCTGTCTAACCAACAGCAATAGTTAGACTTGGTGATGGGGAAGGAGATGTTAATCCAGCCGAGCACGTTCAGGGTAGAATACTGTTCCCTTGTAGGTAGGCAGGATTTCTAGCACTGTGTGTTTTTGTGTAGGAGATCACAGTGGATCCAATGGAAAGATCAACATGGAGCAAGCACAGACCTTGACATTACTCACTCTTTTTGTACAGAGTAACTGCTTGTTTTTAGCTATTTTTCAGAGAGCTGTGGGGTTAGTTGTTAGCCCCTTTGAGAGAGGGAGGCTGTCTGATCAAATAGAAATCACTCTGTCTTTATGCTTAAAGCATTGGTTTGTATATGAAGAAATGTCTATTCCTAGACACTTCACCCAAATAATGGGATTAAAATCTTAATAAGTAAGATGATATGTGGCTCACTGTCTTCAGTTTTTGTATCCCTCAGGAGAAGGAAGAGATAAACAGTCACAATTTTTTTTTTCCATGAAAAATTTTATAGGAGGAAGATGAGGGTAAAACTTTCCACCAAGCTGTAAAAAGCCTCCTTCCCAAAAACTGCCTGGTGCAATATTACGTATTGCCAGCTGTGTTAATAGATGCCTAGATCCCAGCTGGCATTGGGCCACACTTACATATCCCAGAAATAGAGATTTAATTCTGAAGTCTGCTTAACACTTGCACACAGAAGGACAGAGGCATTAAAGGTGCTTTAAGGACAAAACTTTATTTTAGCTTATGTGTTCTCTCACCCATCACATGGCTTATTCTTTATTTTGTTGAGTGTCACCTGTCCAAACCACAATTATGGGCTTCCATGTGTCTGAGAGACACAGTCCTACAGCTGGCTAAAAGGGACTGATTTAGCATATTCAAAGCAACAAAAGGGTTTGGTCTGAACTCTGGCAGGGTTCCCTGCTTTTAGAGATGGATGTGGTGTGCGTGTGTGAATGCACACAGGAGCACATCTCCTTGGGAGGCAGGTGAGCAGCTTTACTTGCTTCCCCTGTAAAGACACAGCCACACTGGGGTCCCCTGGGAGCACCTGTTTTACCAGAGCTGTGCTGAGAACTGCAGGGTGCCCAGGACCTCCCACGCTCAGGTGCTGCTGGTAAAGATTCACCTGCCCTGTGCTCTGTCTGCGTATTGCTTGTTTGCTGCAGCTTGGCCCATAAAACTCCCTGCTGCCGTTGGTCTCAAATGCCCCTTTGTGGCCATTTCCAGTGGCTGCCACTGGTTGGTGGTGCAGTGACCTGGAGCGAGACAGCTTCCCCCCCAGCCAAAATACTGCAAAAAACCAGGTTGTGGGATCAGTAGCAATCACTTATCCAGAGGCTTTTTCCAGAAAATGGGAGCATCAGGAGAGACTAACAACCACCAGAGACATCTGGGAACAGACAGGATCCAGAAGATTTTATTGTAGCAATAAGTTACAGAGAGGAAGGGCTGGTCAAAAGCAATCAGCAAACAGTATTGAAAGTGGTTACAGTGGAAGAGCGCTGTCCAAGGGAGCCATTCTTTGCTGAAATGTCCCTCAGTTACACACTGAAGTCAATGTGTCTCCCTACACATCTCCCATTGCTTTTGCCCTTGTTCCCACACCTGTTTGGATTGGTACCATTGGGCACCTGGAAATGCTGTGAGGAAAGGCTGCATCTAATCCAGAAAAACCTGTGCTCCAGCAAATGGAGACAAGGACTGAGGAGCATGTGAATTAACACAAGTGCAAGTGTGTGCCCATTTGATTGCAATTGCTAAAGATGGAAAATACCTTGTGGTAAGCAAGAATTGCCCCCAGCCTTCCTTCATCTTACTACAGAGAAGTCTTTCCATTTGTCCCAATGGTGAGGGAGCTCAGTGCTGTCTTATCCATCAGTGCTGCACAAACTAGTCTGGAGGTGGGAGTCTGACTTGTAGGAAGTGCAGGAAAACGTCTGGGTGCGCGCTCTTGCCCATTGACTTCGGAAGCAGCTTGTGTTCCTGCAGCTGACTTGATGAGAGCTTCAATTAACAAATGCTATTAAAGTAGCTCTCCTCTTTATTTTATTTTTTTAAATGTATAGCATTTCCTGACAGCTTAAACGTTTAATTAACTGGAGATGCCATCGTGGAAAGTTTGCTAGAGAATAATGCTTGTGGTTTAATTAAAAGGAAAAAAAATCCTTTAGAGGTACTGGAAGAGATCTGCTTGCAACACTAATAGTGGCAAAAAGCCCACAGGAACTCCTGCATTTCCCTTTCTGAGTGCAGCAGGAGGTGAGGAGGTGCACAGCAATATCATCACCAGAAAGGAGAAGGTGAGTGCTTCACAGCTTCATGTTTGACCCTCCCATTTAAACTGTAGATGTAGGACAAGCTACTGTTCTGTTACCTCAGCAAGGGAGAGGAGGCAGCCAACTATAAAGTTTTTGGTTTTGTTTTTTTAAATACTTTAACTTATAATTCTCCTGGTATTAGGCCAGAGCTGTCTCTAACATTTTTGGTCTTCTCCAAGGGCACACAGGGAGAACATTTTTCATATAAGCACTGGTCTGATTTTTTTGGATTTCATTACAGCACAAAGGCACATCTTACCTGCCACAAAAATGTGGAATACTGTTCACATTACCTTCAACAGCTGTCAGAGAAGCTGGTTTTTGGGACAGCAGGGTACTGCCTGAGGTGGCAGAGAGCCCTTGCTGCCCTCACAATGCCGAGGGCTGTGTGAGATGGTAGCTGTGGGTAGGAATCACCAGCTCAGCACACACTTGCACCCGTGCAGCAGCATGCATGGGGTCACAGCACAGTGGTGTCAAGTGCTGCAGAGCTGGGGGACCTTTGTGCCAAAGCAAGTCTCCTTGCTCCTCTGCAAAGGACTTCTTCCCTTCCTCTCCTCACATTGACCTAGTGACCTAGGGGCTTTTTGAACACATCTGAAAAGGGAAATTTGTTCCAGTATTAAATATAAACCTGGAAGTCACTGACATGACTGTTCACACTGAAAGCATGGCTCCACCCATAGAGGAGTATCAGATGGTTCTGAGTCATCTCTGGGAGCAGGTTGGGGCTGTGGGGTGGTGCTGGGCCAGGGCATGTACTGGCTTGCTGTCCTGGAGGCTCTGCACCCAGGCTGGCACCTCCGCTGCTGGTGACGAGGGACAGCTGGGCTCCTGCTGAAACCTGCCAATGCTCAGCACTTGCCAAAACAGCTATTTGGGAGCAGCTTGTTTTGCTCTCCCTCTTCTCCTGGCCCTGTGCTCAGCGTGGTTAAATTCAGGAAGTGTAGCACACCCTCTGCCAGGGGTGGGAAAGAAACTTCTCAATGAGCTTTTTTCCCTGAGCCTGGAGCACACAGCACAGAGGGACCACTGACTGAAATCCAGCACCCTGTATAACCACATATATTACCACACTCACCCTTTCAAATGCTGCTCTCTTGTTTTTTTGCAAACAAAGTCTTTCTGATATATCTGTCACTGTGAGCAGCACCACTTCATGGGAATAGTGCACTGCCATGAACAGCAGTGAGGGCTGGGCTACCCCAAGCCACTGACTGAACCTCATCGATGCTCCCCTGGCAGTGGAGCTCTGTCCTAGAAGCCCCTTTCAATCCAGAACGCAGTGGGGCTCCTCCATCTTACAGTAACCTCCCATGTTCAGTTGAGACTCCTCAGCATCCCAAGTTGGGGGTAGGTTTTGATCCTTTCCTCTGATCACTTCTTGACTGTATCTGTTTAAGCCCTTTTCAACTTTCTCTTAACAAACTGCAAAGTATTTGTAATCCTTTTGGAAAAGAAACATTCTGTGGATGGAATCTCAGATGTGAACTGAACTCAAACCCCAGTGTATTCCTAGTAAAAACTGCGCTGAAGCAGTGCCCAGCTGGTTTGTAGACCCAGTGAGGTTAGACTCCCTTGAAATGTGCTTTACAGATGCCCTTGAAACAGCAAGGAAAGCGACTTTCCCCTTCCACCCATTCCTTAAAGAACGCTGAGGGGCCATTGCCTGAAGCTGTGATTGTGAAGAGCCCCCCTCCCACACAGAAATCATGCCCTATTATTGCTTTCATGAAACAATCACTTTCATCAGCTTTTCAATGCTGATGCCAACAAATGCCAGCTACCCATTTCTTAGACTGTTTTTCTGCCTCTGGCTGTACTGCCTGTAAATTTTGCTCTGTTGGAAACAGGTATTATGTTATGGACCTCACTTGTGAAGCAGCTGAGATTGTCAGATGAAAAATTAGAAAAATGGGGAAGATATGGGTCAATAATACCACAGGAGATTTTTTTTTATTGCCATGTTTTTAATGGAATTGCAGTAGGATTTTTATACAAGTCTCTGAAAATCTATGACTTCAAATAACTCTGAACCTCCAGATTTGTATTCTTGCCTTATTCGTGTTTAAATAGCTGTTACCATCATCTGCTTGATATATTATCTGTCCCAGCACACAGGCACACTATCAGGAGGAATATATTCCTTGGAGACAATGCATTGCTAGAGCTCCTCGAGTCTACTGCCTCCACACGGGCCACCTGTACAGAGAGGGGATTCGTGCAGTGTCCCCTCCTCGCTGGAGTGGTGGCAGTGCCAGCAGGGAAGCATCAGGCTTGGCCCGTTCTCTGCTGGGCACAGCGAGTTATCCATCACAGCACTGAGCCCTGCCAGTGAAGCTTTCCCTCAGCAGAGGGAGTTGTTTCTCAAGGTAATAAGAAAGCATTATCTGATTGCATTTTTGTCAGGTATGTCCTATTTATTACTTTACCTGTAATCTAATTTGTAATGTATTTCCTTGATATTTTCTATACTTCCCCTCTGTATTTTGTAATAGCTTCCCCTGAAAGTCTGACCTACAGAAAAGACAAGGTTTCTAATCGAGCTTTGAATGATAACACCCTCCAGGTGGCTTTATCTGGAAAAACTCTCCTAGCACAGAGAGAGGTCTGGTAGGAAAAACTCAGCACCCTCTGCAAATGTGTTGGGGGAACACCATGTCACAGCAGCCAAGGTCGCTTTGTCCGAGGCAGGAAAACACCAGTGGCTATTTTCTCCTTGTGGCAAGATGACTGTTTTCGTCAGAAAGCCATTCCTGATCCAAAGGAGGTATGTGAGAGGTAGCAACCAGTTTGTCCCAATAGTTGGGGTGAGCATAAGGCAAGAAGACAACCATAAACCATGTGAAACCTGCCACTGATGTGCCTCAGCTGCTAAAAGCTGCTCAGGTGTTTTACCTTAGCTGTCAGGAAAAACAGTAAGGCAATAGTTTGGGGAAAGAGCAGCACCTGTAGATCTCAACTAGGTTGGGCAGAGATGTCTCATGGTGGCAGAGGTGGAGTGTGATGGCCCAGCTCCCCTGACCAGGGAGCTGAGGGAGGTTAATCAGCATGACAAATGATGCACACCATGGGAACAGGTTGCATTTTCAGGCTGGTGTGGGCTTCCCATGTGACATCAATTTGGTGGCTCACCGGGGCGTGAGGGCTTTCTGCTCTCTTCCCACCTGCTTCGTTCTGCTCCTGCCTGGCTGTAAAACAAAGTTCAAACTAACTGCCTGCTGGACCTGGATTTCCTTGTTGTGGTAAAGGTGTTTCAAAGTCACACGGCTTTAAAACAAAGAAAGAGAAATGTCCCTTTTTGTGGATGCTAATGAAATTTTTATCTGGGCATCTTTCTGTGAATGTTGGGCCTGAGAGGCATGGATTATGTTAGGGAGAAGGGCTTATTGAGCCCTGGAAATAAATCAGAGGAGGACAGAGGATGAAGATTGCAAATGATAAATTAGTAAGTGACAGAAAACAACTGCAGGAAATAATAAAGCCAGGAGGAGTGTGTGGGAAATGCATAGGAGAGGTTGTTTACAACATGTGCATCGGACTTTCCAGCATTTGACATCCTATCTCTATTTCATTCCATATGTTACTTTATGTATGGATTCCTGTTTTTATGGGATTTGTTCTATAGTTTTTGTACTAACATGAATGACTCACATCTGCTCCAATACTTAATTTATTCTCTAATGTCTTCTGCAAAGGTTTGCTCAGCTCATGTAATACTTGTCAGTGGCAGGATCGGAAGAACAGTGTCAGGCAGGTGAGCAGGGATAGCCAGGTGAGACAGCTCTTTTCTGGAGTCTTACTCTGTAGTTGCATTAGGCTTTTTTCCCCTCAGCAAGGTCTGTAATTCCCACTTTGGCTGTCCTATGTGGAGAGGCTTGCTGTGCTGCGGCTGTGTATGGAGTTAGCAAGGAACACCCCATGGGACAGGGATGATGGCTGAGGGCCATCCCTGCAGGACCATAGCCTGACACTAAGCTGCTGCTGGAACACCAACAGCTGATGATTATGATTTTATTTTTTAAGTGTTCTTGACAGCTCTGGAGACACACATCTTCTCTTCCAAATCCAGTAATTAAATTCCACCTACCTGAATTCCCCCTGCTGTTTCAATTGGTTAAATTAATCTTCCCATCATGTCTGAGCCTCCTCTGTGTGTTGTTGAACGGTGGCCTCCTCTCGCCCCGGCGTTGGGTGGGGACCGGGACGAGGACGGGGACCGACCCGGGCTAAACTCGCAGCGGCGCTGCCCAGCCCCGCGCATCCCTTCGCGTGCGAGTGGCCCAGACTCACTCACGGAGGGAGGGCAGAGGGATGGGCGTCCCCGGTTACACACAGGCAGCCCCGCACCCCTCGGCGTCCCTGTCCCCGGTGCTGCCTCCCCGCCGGCGCGGAGCGGGCAGGGCAGCGGCGCAGCCCCAAGCATCATCCCGGCTGCCTGCGCGCCGCACCTTTCCCCGGCGAGCGGCTCCGGCTCCAGCCCCCCTCCTCCCGGCGCCTCCTCCTCGCGTNCTGTCTCTGCTGGGGGTGCTCTGGCTTGCCGCCCTCCTCCTCTTCTTCTTCGGGGCGCGGAGGAAGTTGGAGCCGGCGGAGCCCGAGGGACACACGCCGGAGGTAAGGAAGGGNCTCCCCTCCCCTCCCCTCCCCTGCAGAGCATGCACAGCCCGGGACTCGCATCGGCGGCTCCGAGGCGGGCGGGCNGGGGCGGCGGGGCCGCGGCTGCTCCGGCAGGACTCGGGCGCGATGCCGCCGCTGCCCGGGGAAGAAGTTCCCAGCGGTTTTCGGGACCCCCCACCCCATGGCGTTCCCCTCCAAGTTTGGTACCGGACCTGTACCTGTGCAGGGGAGGCACTGAGGCCCTTTCCGTACCCCTGGTCGTGGTGCCTCCCTCCGCTCGGTCTCGGACAGCGGCAGCCCCTGCCGCCCCCCGCCCCGCTTCACCGGAGGCTGCGGCCGTCGGGGCAGCCCCGCCCGCGGGTGTCGCCGGCCGTGTCGGTCCTTTGCCCCGCCGCCAACTTGAAGCATCCCTGGCTTCGGGCTTGGGGAGCGGGTGACCGGTGAGCCCCAAGGAAACGAAACGCATGGTTTGTGTCACGGGTGGGGGACCGGTGACTCCTTTCCCCCGTGAGTCACGCCGTGTTCCCCAGCTCTGCGCTAAAGGAGAAGGGCTCGATCCTGTCCGGACCGAAGCGAGAGGGGAGCAGACTTTGATGGTCCGTGCTTGGGGTACACGGGCTGGGCGAGCCCGGTTAAAGCGCTGGGGCTTTTCGCGGCTGGTTGCGATGGAAGAGCAGCCACGGGCGGGACGCTGCTGCCCTGGGAGCCCCAGCCGGGCTGGGAGGAGGGTGCCTTTGCCATCGAGCCTTTCTGTGTCGTGTTTGAGTCCCCGGAGTGGCAGCACGGCAGAGATATGAGGAGCATCTCGCTCCACAGAGGGAGTGAATCAGAGGAGTTTCGCTGCCCAAACGAAAAGCAGGGGAGCTGCGAACAGCTTCGGCTGAACGAGGTTCCGTGTCCTCTCGGGGTCCCGTGTCCTCTCCTTCTCGGCTGAGAGCGGCTGGGGTTTAGCCGGGGGTTAACTTTCCAAAGGACATGGATTAGATGCTGCTTAGCTGTACTGTTGTAAATCTTGAGTTAATTAATCCGGGTTAGAGCCCAGCTTCTGAAAATACACCGAGATTAGGGTTATTGTGGCAGAGGAGGGGTGGGAGCCCTTAGCCCCTTTTTTTCTCCAGTGACACCCAACAGCGTTTGGCCCACAGCATGTGACAGCTTTACGTGTTCGCCACATCTTTGGACAGTCTCATATATGTGTCCATCACCTCAGCAACTGAATTAATGACCTGATTGGAAAAAAAAAAAGTCAGAACTCATAAAGCTTACTTTGATTTTTTCATCCTGAGGAATTATTGGTTTTCCATGCTTTTTAAAAGTAAAAATGATTGAGGAGGGTTTTTTTAGGCTTTCATAAATCTTTCAATCCTAGAAGGGAATGAATCGTTGTGACTTCGGGCCCCAAAAAGAAATAATTATCTATACATTTATTTATTTATTGAAGCAGGGGAAGGCAATAAATAAGCCACTGAAATCAGGCTTAGAAGACAAGTGCTTTCTTAACTAGAAGTTTGCTTTGGTGTTGGAACTGTGTTTGCAAAAATTGCAAAAGAAGACCTCCCCTGTTTGACAGGGGCTACTATAATCTCCTTGAAATGAAGCTTGCATCTCGATTAGCACCAGCTGCAGCTGAATTGCTCCCATTTTGCAGCCCATTTTTACTTTCTGCTCCCATTCACGGCTCCCACCACCTCGGGGTGCAGGTTGCTGATGCTGTTACAGGCTGTTCTTGGCTCTCGCAGCAGGTGAACTTCTGCCACACAGGATCCAGCCCTGTGTTTCAAAGCTGCCACTGCCAAGTTGCCATAACTCCAGCAATTTGACTGCTTAAATTGCCTCTCCTTCATTTCTTCTGAATTTTCCATCCAAACAGTTGCATCCCCTTGAGATCCATAGAGTGCAGATTGTTTTTTATTTTTTAATGCATTGCATTTTTTGGCTTTGGAAACTGCTTTGGAGCAGTATGACTGGTAAGCTGCTTATGAGCATGGGGATGTGGTGTAAGTGCAGTTAACACTTCTGAATGGCTGCAGAGCTGACTGGGGTACCAGAGATGGGAATGCTGTGGTCCAGAGAGGAGCCTGGTGGTGTGCTCTGTTGCCCTGGCCAGCAGCACTGGCAGCACTGATGGAAACTTGAGCAGTTAGGGGTTGTCCTCCCAAATTCCTCGAGAAACAAGAGGAGGTGGTGGGTTGCTAACAGCAGCTCAAACGTTGTAAGACAGCTACAGGGGGGAAATGGAGCCAATCCACATAAACTTTCCTGGCAGCATTTTCCAGCCTTTTCCGTCCCCCCTTTCTCTCTCAATTGAGCTGTATTTCTACGGACATGGGCACACCATGTATCATGCCTCGTGTAGGTTTAACCTTTAGACCTTTCCAGTGAGGCTCCAGCTGGTAACGCTGCCTCCTGTGTGTCTCACAGCACACACTGATGCTGGAAGGCTGCGGTGCCCGAGCTCCCCGGCTGGCTGGGGCACGTTGGTGACTTGCTAAGAGCCACCAGCAGAGCTGCTGCTCTTGGCTCCATGGATGCCCATCAATCACTGTTACTTTGGTCTGTGCCCCACCCCCTGCCTTATCCTGAATCCTGAGTCAGATCCAGGCCTCAGCTGCCCAAAGGAAGGCTTGTGATGTTTTTCCTGCAGCCAGAAAATGCTGTGTTGGGGTGGGCAGGGTCTCCAAGAAGCAGGGTCTTGGTGTGAGGGGTCTGACTCTGTCTTTGAGTCCTTCCTATGCCCAAACCACACTGCTGGCTTGGCACCTCGTGGACCTGGTGAAGGCAGGCATTCTGGGAAGGTCCAGCACCAGTAGCTCAGCTTTCCCAAGCTGCTGGTGCCTGAAGAGGTGGGCACAGCAGATTGTTGTAATTAACTTGGCTTCACCTCCCCTTGCAATTTTTTTCTCTGTATTCCCTTGCAATCCATTTCTATAGATCTCTCGTTGCTGCCCAGTGGCAGGCAGGCTCAGAGGGCCCCCCTTCTTGCCAGCCCTTGCTTTCCTCAATCCCTGTCACCTCCTTTTCTTCCTCCTCCCTGCCGCCTGCAGCTGCTGGTGGTACATGCCAGGGCGGCAGGAGCAGGTTGAGGCTGGATTTTAAGGTGTGGGACTCCCTCCTGACTGTGAGGTGTACCAACCTTGCAGGGCTGGTAGGGTATGGAGGAAAAAAATTGCAGTGTTTAGGGCCATGAAGCTGTTCTTGGGACATCTTTGCCAGTCCCTCTGGTGCTGTCTTTACTGCTGTTGCTCGGGGTTTGGGGGTTGTTTTTTCTCTCTCTTCCAAAGGGCAGATCAAGCCCTTTTAGTGCTGTAAGTAACACTCGCCCTTTCGCTGCCCTTTATAGTCCTGTGACTTGGCTGGGAAGTGGAGCCGTAGCAGGGTGCCTGCCCTTGCCAGGGAGCTTTACCCGGCTGGGTGCCTGGTTAGCAGCCGTGGGCTCAGCCTGCAGGATGGGACTGCAAGGACACGGGACTGGCTGGGGTCATGGATCAGCTGGGACTCGTTGATGCCTTCTGCCTTCCCAGCCTTTTGGTGGAGGGTTTCGAAACACTTTGCAAGTTTTAATTAGTTCCAGCCTGTCTCCTTGTCCCAGCAGTTTTCCAGCTGGATAAACCAGCACCCGGAGAGGCTAATTGAACTTTGTATCCTTTTGTTTCTCATGGACTCCTGACGAATTGGAATCATTTCATCCTCTTGGAAAATCCAGGCTGCCAGTGACCCACCTGAAGTCACCCAGGAAGGCAGTGGTGGGGCTTGACATGTGCTCCAGTTACCCTGGCTCATGGCCCTGTGCTACTACCTGGCATCTCCCCTGCCTCCCCTGATCCATCCCACTGCTCTGCTTTGGGGGGGGGGGGGGTGACATATAAACTAATAACTTAATTACATTAAGGAATAATGAGGGGAACTGATACACAGGATTAATTACAAGCAAAATCCCAAATTAATTGTGAGGAGTACTTGTAGCTGGCTCTGCAGTGATGCTTTGCTGGTGTGCTGGCTCCTGTGTCCTGTGCCAGGCTGTGGCTGTGTGACTCTGGGGGATGCTAATGAGGGAGCAGGAGATGAGTAGGTGGGTGACAAGCCCTTGGTCACCTCATTTCCTTTGCCTGTATCAGATCACAGTGGCTGTACAGCAGAGCCCTGCAGCAGGGTGGCGTTTTCAGGGGTCTGGGCTCCTGTGCTCAGGGCCAGCCGTGTGTGCAGTAGGGTCGGGAAGATTGTTTTTGGGATTTGGGATTGGGATTTTATTTCCCTTCATTCCCTCCTGCATGCTAGCTTGCTCCCTCTGATGAATGGCTGAGGCACAGCTGACAGCCTCTGGAGGGAAAGCAGGTCTGTCACGGGCTTGACTGCAGGAGAAAAGCTACAGAGGAAAAGTTTCCTTTATTAAAAAAAGAGACCTGTTCTACTTGACTTGGACTAGTGTTTGCAATGCAACAGCTCCTTTCTGAGTGCTCCAGTGCAGCTGGGGAATGGCTCCTGGGAGATGTGGAGTGGCTCAGCAGCCTCACTACCTGCTCCGGGTGTTCCAGGGTGCCCAGCACCCTGCAGGGTCGGACCTCAGTGCAAAGGGACCCTTGCCAGCTTTGTGCTTGTGTGCCTTGCACCAGCCTGTGCTTCCTTCTGCATCATTGCTATCTAGAAAGCCTCAGCACCTGGAGCTCAGCTGACAGTCTCCAGATATTAAATTCCTGTCAGTTTTGCAGCAGCAGAGCCACTTAACAGATTAAAATAACCGTGTATCCTGCAAAAATTCAGATCTTGACAATTAAGGGATTGAAGTGGCAAAGCTGTTGGGAACAAAAAAAAAAAAAAAAAAAAAGAAAGACGAGGCAGAGTGTTTAATACCCAGGAAACTTGTATTGACTGGGACTTGGGCCTTGGCTGGGGACATGGATAGGTCCAGGATGTGAGAGAAGGGGAAGCTTCTGTCATGCTTTGCTGGTGAAATCCCACTCTGAAATCTCTAGGAGCAAAACCAGGCTTTCGAGGATGTGCAGAGCTTGGCTTGTGCAAGAGGTGGGATGGAATCCGGTTCCTTTCTTCTGCTTGTGTATTTAGTGCTGGATAAAACAGAAAACCATGCCCAAGCTGCCCTCATCTGTGGGATCAGACAGGACAGGTCTGGTGGAGCAGGGCTGAGGTGAGGAAGTCACCTCAGTGACTAAACCAGCTGTGGACAACTGGTGAGCAGCCTGCCTGGTGCACCTCATTCAATTAACCTGCCCACTGCTCATCACAGTGCTCCCTGAGATACCTGTGAAACAATAACCAGTCAATGAAAACCCTCTTAATTTTTCACTGGTAATTGCAATGAATTAATTTTGCCTCCATTACATTCTGGTAGAGCTCCATGTTGCAGCTGTGACTGATGGGGGCATAAATATTGATTGAACAAGACCTGTTTGCTTTGCAAAACAGTGAGAATTGGAATGTACAGGTGCCTTTCTTAGCTTGGTGCTTTTAAAAGAAGTATCAGGGAAGGATGGAGAGGATGAGAGGATTCTGCTTCTCTGCTGGTAAGAATATAAATAAATTTCTGTGCAGGTGGTATGTGTTTTGTTGACAAGAGCTGTTGAGCACCACAAGAAGAAAAATACTTTTTATTGTGCTCTGGAAGGATAAAAAGGGTTGGAAAAGTCCTTCTGCTTCACTCTGAAGGGGTGTTGGTGGTGGTGATGATCTGAGGGTGAGTTGGGCTCAGGAGTGTCGTGGTCTCTCTTGTAACCTGCTTCTCCTGTCAGGGTCCCTACGGAGCACTCTGCATGGGGAATTGTTCTGGGCCGCAGCATTCCTCACCAGCTGGTGTGGCATGATCCTCTCCTAGGTAACAGGGAAGGGATCAAGCCCTTGCCTCTGGGTTTTTAGGAGGACTCTGCTGTGGCCTGGAGCCCTTAGTGACCTTTAGGGGTGGACTTAACAAAAGCAAGTCCTTCTTTTGGTCAAGGAGGTCTCCAAAATCAGCTCTGTGTCTGGATGTCAAGGCTTCAGAGACACAGCACATATGTTGAAGTGTCTCCATGCTTGAGAAAGATGCTTACTGTCAGGGAAGATGTTTTGTCCTGTTTATCCTTTCACCACCTTGGATATGCACAGTTCGATTGTTTACTCAAAAAGCCACTGTTTTCTCCTTGCTCTTCCTTCCCTTGATAAGGAAACATCATCCTGATTTATTTTGATGGGCTCATGGCCCAGGGCCTGTCTTCTTGGCTGGGTTTACTTCTTCTTGCTCTGCTGAGACATCTCTTGTCCCTGGCTCTGCAACGTGACCTGTGTCTCCCCACAGGCAGGGCACTCTGCACATGGGATTGCTGCAGGGTGAGAGCTATAAATGCGAATTCTGTGCTGGGGAAGGCAGGTCCAGGGAGCATTTTATGGTACTGTGACTAGAGTTTTTCTGTGCCTCCCAAAGCTGAGAGGTTGGTTGGATGTGTAGAGACCAGGGCAGAGCATGGAGGGCACACTCTGCTGAGCCGCTGTGGCTCCGCAGATGTGAGCTGGGTGAGCTCTGGATGGGAAGGGCAGTGCCAGGAGATGCAGTCTTGCAATTAACGCTGTCTTGTGATCCCACATAAATGCAGGTGCAGTGTTATTGCCCCAGGCTGACAAATCCCTGGGAAGCTGAACATGGGGGTGTTGTGTGCCCAGTGTATTTCTTGGGCCTGTGGATGTGTGTGTTCTGTGGTACAGCTCATGGGATGCCCATGGTAACTCTGGGCATGTTTGCCTGTGCTATAATCTCTTTGCCAGTGGGAAAAGCAAGCTTGGGAGAAGTTGTGGAAACACAAAAGCAATGTACTCCGTGTGGGAGAGTCTCATCTGTGAGGGCAGGCCAGCATTTGGTGCAATAAGGCCAATTAAGGGGAATGTATCTGCGGAGAAAGCAAAAGTAGGATCTGTTTAAGGAAGACATTTGCGTGAAGGAGTAATTACGTGCAGCCTAACGACAAAGGGTGCAGTGGATTGACTATTAATTGGAGTAGCAGGAGCGGGAGATTGCTGGCGTTAGCTGTGTGTTTCTTGCTGGTTTCCTCCTGTTTAAAGAAGGAAGGGGTGAGGAGCAGATGATGGGGGGGAGCTTGCTCTCAATCCACTTTCCCATGCAATGAAAAAGCCATTTCTCCCCCTTTCTCCCACAGCAAAATGTTCAGATTTTGCCAGCGACGCTTAGTGCAGTTGCTTACTAAGCTGCAATTAAATTGATTTCCCACCCTCTTTACCCTTTCTGGTTCCAGAATCTCAGCAGGAATCCGTGTTACAGGAAGAGTAAGCCAAGGAGGAGAGATCTTGAGCCTCATCTTCTGCTTGTCTAAATCAGTATTGCTATACTCTTCATAGGTATTTCCAGAGGAGCCAGGAAAGTGGGGCTGCCTAAGTATAGGTTTTCCCATATAGCTGCTGCTGAGGTGGGTAGGGCAGTCCTATATCAGACTGGATCAGTCTGTAGGGTACCTTGAAAGCCTCCCACTGTGGGATGGGCATTGGGTGTCTTGGGGTTGGCTGTGGCTCTGGGTGCCAGCAGTACAGAGTTGCTGGGAGGAGCAGGAGGAGGGTTTCTCATCATTAACATGTGCCTTTGGAAAATGATCAGTGGTGAGAGGGTTCAGCAGGAGTTCACCCCTTTGTTCATGGAGGTAGCATTAGTAGTACTAGTAGTTTGCCTCAATCCCGCTGTTCAGAAGCCCCTTATGAACCTTGGTTAACCCTTCCTGAAGCCTGAGGGAGTGGGAGGTGTGGTGGTCCTTCCTGGGTCATCGAAGTGGCGTTTGGGGAAGGGATGATGTGCCAGTGTCACTTCTCAATGGGGGGACAAGGTGACATGCTGGACTGTTCCCAGAGAGCGGGTATACAGATGGGTGGTGGCCCTGGGAGGGTGGAGCAGGGCTTGTGTCCCCCCTCCAAACCCTGCCTTGCCACACATAGGCAGAAACTAGTGATGATTTACTGCAAAGCAGCTTGAGCTCCGGCTTTGTGATATTATTTGGAGGAGCAAGTGAGCTAATGATTGCATCTCATCTCGATAAGTACTGCGGGAAGTGCAGTGCCAGAAGAGAATTGATTCAGAAGCAAAACAGGTTCATTTTCAGATCAGGCTGAAAGACAAGGGAAGGAGAGATTCTCATTTATTTATTTATTTATTTATTTATTTATTTATTTATTTATTAAACCTTTTTTTCCCCCCTCAATCTCAAGTGAGACTGAGGGTTGTAGCCTTCCCTCCTAGGTTTTCTCGTGGAAACACCAGTAATAAACCTGATTGGAAAGTGATGCGAGGAGAGCAGGGTTCATGTGGTGCAAAAACAAATGAGCTATGAAATCACCCTCTATTCTCCAAACATTATTCACAGAGCCAGGAAAATTGAGACAGATGATTCTTTTTCTTTTGAAGCCACTGAAGGAGTAAGTCCAAAGGATGTAATTTGGCCCATGCCAGGAGAGAAAGGCTGCTTTGTCCTGGCTTTCCAAATAGCTTTGCCTGCATTTAGACACACACCATTTCCTCCTCAAGGACCACCGTCGGCATCCGCCAGTTACAACCACACCTCATAACCCATTATGGAGACACACGGCTCACAAATAAGACATGAATATGTTCAGTGGTGTGGTCCTTGGCTGCAGTCCCCCTGGGCTGGATGGAGTTTGTGCACATCTTTTCTTGCTTGTGTGTTGAATTTTTAGCTGCTTGTTGTTAGGTGAGATGGAGAAAAGATGAGAGGGAGGAGTTACAGGTGTGGGCAGATTCACTTTCAATGGCAGGCTCAGTTCCGCTTATAAAACACTGATTTTTAAAATATATATTTTTATTTTAAACAATTTTTTTTCATCTGGGTCCAGGTAATTTACTTTACCCAGTGGGTTGATTCCGGGTCCTTCAGGATCGAATAATAATATCCTCTGATATCCTTTGGGATCTGCCTTGGGGGACGTTTGAGATGCATCCCCTTTGCATTCTGACCTTGCCCGGATGAAATGTGAAACTCTGGGTCTAGTTGGGGTAGGTGAATGGTTTTCCCAGTGAGGTGGAAAGCGGGAAGGTGCAGGGGGACTTCTGGAGCTGGTGTGTGGGAGCCAGGCTGGGAGGGAGACTGTTGTGTAGCATGGTCCCGCCTTCAACAAGAACAGAGCTGGATGGAGAGAAGCGTGGAGGAGTCGTGGCATTCGCAGTGCTCATTGCATTTTCCAGGCGCCATAATACAGTGTAATGTGGAGAGAGACAGACTCAAACATGCATTACCCAGCCATCTGCTGCTGCCACTGGGATCCAAATGGATCAATATGTGTATAGCGCTCGGAGTTAAACCGTGTACGATGGGTAGGCTGCATATGGTTTGCTCCTGGTGGTACTGCAAAACACTTTGGGAAGAGCTCTCCTGTTCTGCCCTCCCATCCTGCAGGAAGATCTCTGGCTTGAGTCTCTTCAGAGAAGAAAGAACCAGCCCCTGTGCCCTTGGGGATGTGCCTTCAGCCCAGCAGTGTGCTGGTAGCCGTATCTGCTGGCTATGGCATGAGGGGAGCTGATTTTGGGGTGGAGGAGACCCTTTGCAAAAGTGATGTGTGCTGGGTTTGGTCAGGAGCACTAGAAACAGTGAGGAGATTGAGCCTGCAAAGTGCCTGAAATCTGCTGACATTTCATCTGCTGTGGTCTTGGGAAGTTGTCAGGTGTTTGTGCAAATGAGGCTTTCAAAGGCTTCTCACTTTGCCTGGTTTGGTGGCATTCTCAGGGGGGAAGTGAATTATCTGAGCCCATTAGGGACTGTCATTTTTCCTATCTAAAGTCTTCACCCCAGAGCTTGGAGAAGAAATGGCATCTCAAAGCAGAGGTCACCAGGTGAAATATCTGAAATTTGAAATTAGACTTGTAAGTGGCAAGAAGGGGAGTCAAATGATGAGAAAAGTGTTATGTTGCCTGGTGACATGGCCCGTGTTACTGCCCACGGGTATGGATGTGTTTCCTCAGCAGGGACCTCCTGGATGCGCCTGTGCACTCAAGAAACACAGCATTTCCAAAATCAAACATAAAATATAAACACAATCTACCTTGCAAGGTGAGAGGGAGCTCCAGCAGGCATCTGAGTGCCAGGGAAGATCATGCAGATGTTGTTCTTCACCTGAGGCACCGCAGGATTCAGCAGGGTGAGGATGCATTCCCTTCTGAAGGCCATGTCAGCAAAGGAAAATCAGTTCCAATTTGGCCTTTGCAGGCAGAAGCTCTGTTAGCGTGTGGGGAGCAGCAGCAAAAATGTGTTGGTACTTGAGGGCACCAGCTGGAGGTGGAGGGCGATCATCCTTCCCCAACAGGCACAAGGGGTATTCTGCAAAATGGGATTTCTTTGCTCTTGGTGCCTTATTGCATCCTTGGGAGCTCAGCTGCTGCTGCTATTGTCACGGCCAAATCCTGGCTCTGTGAATGAAAGAGAAGTTTCACTTACAGAAGTGAAGAACATCTGTGCTGTGCAGCCAAACCTTTGCACATCTTCTGTTTACCCAGAGCATTGTGCTGGGACGGCAGCTGTAGCACTGGGGCAGAGCTGGTACAGCAGCAGATGCAGGCCCAGCACGGGGATTTGCCCATGGGATAGCTGGAAATTAACTCATTAAATAAAGTAATTTGCACCTTTTAATCTCTGTGATTCCTGTGCGTGGGCACCTGTATTTAGGAGAAGAGCTTATTCTGCTTCAATTAATTTTATATCAATATAAGCTGAATAATTAAAGGTGTGAATGAAAGGCCAGGTAGCTAATTCCCTTCCCTCTGGTGCACAGGCTGCACTGAGATAACCTGGGAGGTGGGAGCTCCTGGCAATGCAGGTTTTAGTCCAGCCAAAACAGCCAAAAAATTCTGAGTTTCTCTTTGTAAATATCAACTGGGATCAACTAATTTTTGATGCTGATCTCCTGGTATTGATCTCGGTTTGGGCATTGGCACCAGCTGTGCATGTGGCTTTGGGCAAACCAGTGTTTCTCTGTCTGAATGCAGACTTGGGTCTCAGCATGTTCTCCCCACCTTTAGGCAGAACCAGCAGCCGTTACTGCATCTAAGAGATAGAGCAGATGAATTCCCACTTTTTTCCCTTATTTTCAGAAGCTATGTTTCAAGTCTGTAGGCCAGGAGTGGCTGTGTTTCACAGGTGTTTTGTTACAGTAGGATGCCATAGATAACTGGCCATTTCTGCCTCAAAATCACAGGGAACTTTTCAGAATTATATTAATCCAATGAAAGAGTAAAAACTTTCGAAGTGTAAAAGCTGGGGACGTTTCTCCTTTGAGAGCAAACTAATGCCTGACCTAAAAAGTATGATATATCTCTAGTCCTGAGGCACAGCTAAACTCATGCCATGCTCAGGATTTCTTCTCCTCCCCCAGTAATCCTTTCCCAGTGCATCAAACAGGTACAGGAGATTAATTTACTCAGGCTCTTAATGTTTGCTCTGTGTTACAGGGACCCAAATTCCACGAGAGACTGGCTTTCAACTGAAGGAGGCTCTCAAGCCACCCAGTTGATCCCAGTGTGTGCTTAAGGGCTTTTGCCACGTGGAATTTGGCTTGGGGAGAATGTATGGGGAAGCCAGTGCTTGCTTTTCTGTAAGCAGGGCTGATTTCAGCACCGTAAGGAGCACGGGCAAGTTTGATAACCCAGCAGCATGGTTCAGTGCCTTCCCTCGCGCTGCCTGGCTGTGTTCTTGCAAGGAACCACAGTGTGATTACAAGGGCTGTTAAATGCCCTTAATATTCACGCTGTTGGAGGGAGCATTACTCCTGCCGGCTCTGCTGTCTGCTGCTGTTCGCAGTAGCATCGCACTGATGATTAAATCACCGATGCCGCAGTGAGTAGCATGTGAAGCCCCTCCAGCCGGGAGGTGCAAAGGCAGAGTTAAATCCCTTCTGTTTGTCCACTTTTTTATTTTTTTGTTGCTGTCTCTTAACATTTTTTTTAAGCAAACAAAGTGCAGCCGAACAGTTTGGAGCCACGAAACGAGATGGGAAATGAGCCCCTTGCAGAGAGGTTAAGAGAACAGGGCATGGGCTCTGTGAGGGGAAGGAGCTGGAGAGCTCAGGGAAGCCCATGCATGATGCAGCAGTGCTTTGCATGCTTCTTTTCATCCTCTTTACAGGCATAGAGAGGAAGAGTGGCAAACTGAGTAATCTGAATGTGTGCATATACACTGGTACATACTTGGTGGTGTGGCAGAGTGGGGAGTGGCGGGGGGGCTGTGGTGGTGGTATGGGCAGGCTTTCGGAACTGAAGCCAGGAGCTGTTTGTTGTGAGAGAGCCCTGTTGCATCCTAACCTCTTCTAGGTGCTCAGGGGAGCTGCTCCCAGTTGATGTTGAGTTCGGAGAGTGTTGTTCCCCATCATGCCTGCGCCACTGCCTCAGCTCTTGTGTTTCCTTGTCTGGCACTGGGATGCAGCTATTTCTCCAACAAAGCCTTGTCGGTCATGTGCAGCCTCAGCTGCCTCAGACAATCTTCAGTATGCCAGGTATTTTAGGGAAAAGAGCCAAAAGCAGATTCTTGGCACCCTGTTCCACTTGTTGGTCTGCTCTGCATCCCTCTCTGTCCCCCAGGGCTGTGTTCTCACTTCCTTGTGTGCCTTCCTGCTCAGCCACAGGTATTGCAAGCAGGTGCCTTGTCTTGGAGGTGGCCACACGCTTCCTATTTGGCCAAAAAATGTGCAGTGTCCATCTGGCCATAAGGGCACAGATTTGGCTTTTGGACTCAGGGGCCATGATACTTCTGTGGTTGTTTGGGAGAGGTGCTGAGCTGAGCATCCTTGGCTGCAGGGAAATGCCAGGGACTTCCCCAAGGCCCGTTCCCAGCAGCGCTGCTGCAGCCGCTCCTTTTGGTGCAGGTATTGCTGTGGAGAAGGCTGGCACCTCCGCAAACACCTTGTTTCCATGGGCTGCCCTGGCAGGGTGTGGGTGAGGAGCTCTGACAGCGTGGCCATTAGCGGAGCTGCCGGGTAATCGCTCGCCGTCGGTTCGAGTTAGGAAGAGCAGGTGCCGGGGACGCCTGGCTGGGCACCGGCATGGGCTGTGCTCAGGATTCCAAGCCTCCATTGATTTCTAAGCTTGTCACGCTGCTCATTAGGGGAGGGAGGGCAAACGAGGTGCTTAGCAGAAGTGCTCCACGTCGATCCTGATGGAGCAGGTTTCTCTGCTGCCTCGTTAGGGGGGAAAAAGCATTCTTGCCCAAGTCTCCTTCACTCCTAGAGCGCTTTACCTCAAACCTCCTGTTGTCCAGGAGTGCTTGGCAGGATCTGCCCATCTGCCCTGGCACTGCCCTAGCCTTGCAGACTTGCTGCACTGAGAGGGAGTGCAGAAAATTGTGCTCTTGGTGCTTTTGGTTTGTGGGATGATTTTGTTCCCTGTCCCTCCCTCTCGTCCTTCCAGCCTCCCACAGCTGGGTCCCTGTTGCGTGTTGAGCTTGCTGTGTCTCCTTTTTCATGCTGGAGCTGCATTGATCGAGGCAGTAAATCAGCTGGCTGGTGCTGTGGATATAAATGATGGATGTAATGAACCAAGGGGGAGTGGAAGAAAAAATAGGGGGAGAAACAAAAGGAAGAAATAGGAAGAAAATAGTGTACTCAACAATGGATGGGCCACGAGATGAAATATGTACCTCGACCAAGGCCCCTCAGCACAGCAGCATGGTCCTCGTGATGGCTTGAGGTGCTGTAAGGGGACCTGCTGGGGGAGGAAGAGGGGGTTTCCATGCATGCAGAGCTGTGCTGGCGCCCTACCTTCCCCCCTGGTTGCTGACAGCAGCTAATGGATAGTGGAGATAAGGATGGAAGCTGGTATTGGCCGTGTGGGCTGCGCCGCAGGGCTGGATAGGGGGCACCAAATGGAGCTAAATCATAGGCCAATTTATAGTCCTGCTGGCTACAGCTGCAGGGAAGGTTTGAGATACTATTGTTTGAATGTCTCTGCAGCTCTTAAGGTTGCAACCCCTTCATTTGCTTTCTGCCTTAGCTGGGTTTCCATTTTTTTTCAGTTTTAAAGTGCTTTCCTGCTGGTGAAAGGCTGAGAGCCCCCAAGGCTTAAGCCTTCTACTGATTTCAGCTGTTTCTAGGTCCCTGAGCTGCCCACACTGTGTCGCTCAGCCCTGGCCTGCGCTTTGGGGACGTAGAAAGAAGTTTGGAGCTGAGTCAGTGGCATCTCTACCGGTGGGTTGTTATCCAGCTGAAACAGAGCCTGGTGGCTCCCCATGGGCCACAAACCAGATGTTGTGTGGCAGTGATTTAAAGTCTCCGTCATTTAGAGACAAATCAGTGATAATGAGTCTCTTTTTATAGACAAGGACTTCGAGGCACGGGAAGATTTAATGGGAGATGCTTTGTAAAATTAGCTACTTAGCTAACTTTAGCAAAATCTTTGCCAAATTAACTAAAAATGAGCTGAATTCTGCTAAAATCATTGGAGAATTGTCCGTCTGGATGGGGGAAAAGCAGAAATTGAAGGGGAAAGTGAAGAGTTCGTAGCACTGACAAAGTTGTAACACCAGCTGCTAGTTCAGGAACGTGCCCGTGCCTTGGGTATGCTGCTGAATTTTGGGCATCTCACTAGGATGGATCCTGGGTTGGAAGAAATTAAGGTGGATTATGGGAAGTTATCTGCAGGGAGATAGAGAAATTTCCTTGTGGACCTCACTGCTTCCAGGCTTTTGTGGTGTGAAGCATTTGATGGATGGCAGAGGGGGATTTGATGCCTTCATGACCACCCTCAGCCACAGCTTTTGTAAGAGGAAGAAAAAGAGATGGGGGGAAAAAAAAGTCTTGTGACTCAGGCTGGTGTCTTGAGGGAAAAAAAATGGGGAAAAGCATCGCTCCCAGGAAAATTGTGCGTAGCTGCCCTGTGTTGGAGGCAAGGTATCTGGTTGGATGGTTTGGGAATGATTTGTTCTCTGAGGTTGGGTATGGAGAAAAAGCATGGCTGTTGTAGTCCCGTGCCCTTGGAAGTGAAATATGAGGAAGGAGAGATGAAGAAAAGCCTCTGAAGTGGCTGAAGGAGGAGGTGAAAGAGGGTAAGATGAAATCCAATTCTGTGAGCCTGGCCGTTGGCCAGGAGGATGTGGTGAACTTCTGCTGTGTGCCTCGGGATCTGTCATGACCAGGAGCACTTAGGAGCTATTTTTCTTCCAGCAGAGCTACATCTTTCTGCAGATGTTAAGTTGACAGAGACAAGATGAATTGTTGCAGAAGTACAAAGGGCCTGGATGTACATTTTAGCCCTCATCCCGATTTATGTTTGAGATGGTTTTAAGCCCCAGGGAGAACTATCCCTGGTAGCGGACCTGGTGATGTCCTAGTGGCTTTCAGGCTTTTGGCTTTTCCCAGAGACAATTCCAGTGGACTAAGCAAGGGTGTCAGTGTTACTGGCCAGCAGTGGTGAACCCAGTCTGTGGGGTCCCCATCTCCTCCTCCATTAGCTAGGAAGCTTATGGATCAGGAGGGACTGGAGGTTTTGTGGTTTTGTGGACTGTGCATGCCTGACGTTGCTCTTATCCGCCCATCTTTTTTCAACCTTTGGAGCTGGCAGAGTCTTTTTATCCGAGTGGTGCAGAGTCAGGAGGGCACGTGCCAGGGGAAGCCGTGTGCAAGCATCCCTGCCTGCAGCAGTGGGGCTGGGGACCACAAAGTGGGACCTAACCCTGGAACCTATACCCCTGGAAGGTGAGAAGGGAATGCAGAGCCATGCAGGGGTTTGCTCAGCATCCCCAGCTGGCTTCTGGGATGGGAATTGCTGTGAGGTTTTCAGGAAAGTGATCTTGGAACAAATATGTAGGGGCAGAAACCTGAATAATCTCTCTGTTTGCAGACTGCTCTGGTAAACTGTTGTCTTCAGGAGTGACAAACAGGTCATGCAATTTTTGTGCTTTCTCCAGAAAAAAACAACCCCTAAACCCTCCAAACCCACCCCCTGCCATTTAACATGGTGGGTAGGGCAAAGAAGTAATACATCTCTTTGTTTCATTCACTTTCATTAAACTTGTTATCAAGAAGCATTAACTTTGACCAGCTCAAAAGTACTCAGGTTTAGTTTATGAATTTATTTCTCCCCTCTGGAAACTCTCCACTGACAGCAGTCCCTGTGCTGCCTAGGCAGACCCTGGCAGAGGGTTTGGCAGTGCTGGGCAGTGTTCAGGATGTGGGTGAAGGTGGGGCATCAGTTCAATGTCACCTGCGTGGGGCAGGGGGGCTGATGTCCCATCCTAACCCTGACCTTGATTTTCCTCCTGCAGCTCCCATGAGCCCATCAGGAATGTGGTGCAGCTGGGGCATTCTCCCAAGCCAGTGTAGCTCTTTTGGATTTGTGGGTAATAATGAGCTGCCATGGGAAATAGCAGTTTCTTTTAAAGCAATCTTCTCCACAAAAGTCCCCTTGAATTTAATGAAGACTTAGAAAGTTGTTCCTGCAATTTTTACGCTGGCATATAGATATCCATAAAAGAGCCCTCCCGTAAATGGAACAGAAAGGAAACCATTCATTTTAGCGTCTGTGCATTTATGGATTGATTTTTACAGAATCCTATTAGTTTCACTGCCAGTAAATGGCATGAGGACTCTATTTCAAACCAGACAATGTCAAGATACAAAGGTGGGCATTAAATATCATCCTACCTGTTGCTGTTCAGCTACACTGCTTGTGTCTGAGCAGAATGTAATGGCAGAGGCCAGGAATGCCAAGTCGATCTCTTCCAGCTCTTTGCTTAGTAAAATCACTAGGAGCCACAATAATGTAAGAGGCTGGCACTGTTTCAACAGCCCATTGAATAGATCTGATCATTTTTGTACAATGCTTTCTTAAAAGCAGATGAATACTCTCCTGTAGCTGTTCCTTGGTGCCTGCTTTTGAGAAAAGAGTGATTTATAAAGCTCCTCCTAAATAAACAAGTTAGCTGCAATGAAAAAAACCCCACACTCATAAACCACAGACTACCTCTCTTCCCCATAATACAGACAATTTCTAGATTTTTTTTTCTCCTCCCCCTCTGCCAGGTAGAGGACAGAACATCCTCTCCCAGCCCAGAGAGATGCTGACAGCCTGGCTCTACCTGCCCATTTTACACTCTTCCTTCACGTGATGTTTGAGCTGCTGACAGCCAGATGGTTTCATAAACAGCCATTTCTCTTTGGGCCAAGGGTAGCTCACCTTCCAGTGTCATTACTGAGCTCTCAGATTATTACAAATGAAAACATGCTATTAGTGTAATTTCCATTCCCCCCCCCCCCCCCCTT